>JAPYZS010000396.1:0-100067 GCA_030522925.1 Trissolcus japonicus
TAATTACATGAAAATGCGAGAAATGCTATGGTTAAAAATCAGGAAAAAAGTTGTTTTATTTTTCATGTGTCACAAAACACATTCATGTCAGATTATTTTGATCATAATATATGTATGTTTCATGTAAGTAACTATGAATCTTTACTCATTAAAGAATTTTAAATTATATATGTTTATTTATTTAAACCTTTTTTTATTAAGCAGAAACAACCCTGGGCTTTCTGTAGTTAGCACAAATTTTTTATGCTGGGTCAAGGTTGGGATTGATTTGGGCCAACACTAGCAATTGGTATTGGGCCAGAGTAAAACATGGTCACATTTTGATAACGGCCCAGCGTCATTTGCAAACGGTCGACCAACGATCTTTTGTACTGTGCCGACGCTGTACCGATTGTAAATTTCTACTTTTCTTATCTCTACCAAGCTTTTGTTTTTGAATTCAATAATTCTGATTTAATTGCAAACAATTAATTACAAAATTCAATTTAATTGATTAGCCAACATTTCATTTAAATGAATACGTTCTTCTTAATCAATCAAATACGTTCAAAACTTCATTTGACCTGTAAGAAATTGTTTACCTCGAACATAGAAATCGTACAAAGCACAAAAGATCCGCGCAGTGCCTTCTGGTTATTGACATCAAAAAAAGGAAAAAAAATGTAAGTTAGATTCAAAGCTGCAATTCGTTTTCAGTGAGACAAAGTTTGCATTTTTTCTTTACGGTCACAATGGTTCTTCTGATTCGAGAAATGTTCATCAGCCTGGGTGGATAGTCAAACAAAAAAATAACTTGAAAAGAAATTGAAAAAATCGCGTTTTCTAACATATCTACCACGATGAAAACGCGACAATTCATATGGCCATTCTCGTGTCATAAATATTCATGGAAATATAACTTAGTTCTTGTCATGTTTAGGTAACCTTTGTTCTACTGACCAGATTTGGCATTGCAGAAGGATATTAAGATCATAGTTAATAGTTGCATATCATTGTTTATATGACAAGGTCACGAAATTGTAAATAAGGTCAGATGACAATTAAAAAAATTAGTTCAAGATTCTTTGATTAATGAAAGATAAAAAGTACGAATGAAAAACGTTTTATAATTGATCAATCAATCAAATTTTCCTATTTTGGGTCGATGCATTTTTCACGTTAATTCCGTTAATATTAAATTCAGTAAATAAACCTAATGGAAAACGGAGTTAGGTCTACTAATGTTAAGGAGACTTAACATATATACAAAATTCTTCAAATACCTCAATCGAACGATCTATAATACGAGATAGAAAAATTTTTCGTAGCCGCAAAATAATACAAAAATTGTGAATCTAACTTGTTAGAAAGGGAATCTTTGAGATGGCACTCTTGATTTGATCATCGATTTCTTTGACGGGATTCGCAATTTTATTTTCACTTTTTTATGGAAAATGCGACTTTTCGGAGGGCGAATTCAGCGTTATGGTCGTTGATAAAATGAGACGGTGGCGATAAGAAAAATGACATGGCAAAATCTGTATTTTTATTTACAGTTTCAAATTTTATTGTTGATTTAAAGCTGAATGATTTATCGACAATAATTATTTCTGTCCTATAAAATGGGAAACGTAACCCACATGTACACTCTGCAACGCTTGATGAAATGGGTTCATTCGGACCCACAATTTATACGAGACTCATATTGATAAAAATTTTAACATGAATTTCAAGTTGTGGCTGATAATTCCAATTTAAATTTCAATATGAGCTTAAAATTGTTTAAGGTCAGCGTTCTTTTGCGGCTTGTAGTATGAAACTGTTCACTCTTTTGGATTGTCACTAAACAAAATTCTATCCGAGTGTTTAACAAAGTCATAAAACTCCTCATTCAATTTTCAAATAAAAAGTAAATCCTACCATTTCATTTCAAAATAACACTCTTATGTTTGATGAGCGAATTTATGACGCAGACTATACAGCTTGGAACCTTGTACTGCATTAAATCAAAACATTTTTTTTATCAACTTAAAAGGCTGTAAACTTTCATAAGTATAAAACACCTCTTACTATGGTTTGGGCTAATCAAAATTGAAGTTCTCGGAAAAAGACGTGGCAAACTCCGAAAACAAAAATCAACAACAATTGACTTTTTTCACTGCATAATTTATAAATACATTGTTTTTGAAAAAAGTGTTTTTTTTCTCGGCGAATGAAAATTTACAAAACATAAGCATCTTTTGTCAAAGGTCACAATTTTTCGCGCGATTTCAACAAGAATGGCTACGATGTTTTTGCGATAAGTTTGTTCGTCGTGCGGCATTATTATTGCTGCGAAGAGCGTTACTTAACGTAGCAAAGAAAAAAATAAAGAGATGAAAAACGAAAGATAAATTCGACTTTACCTCTCAATTTTAGTTTGAGATTTAATTAATTCGATGGAATTTCAAATTACGTTTCACTCGAGGTTTAAAAATGTTTAATAGTTACTTTTTTTTCAGCGAAATACTTATTTCAGAAGAAAATTGCGTTTTATCCGATGGTTCATTCGCGAAATCGATTTTTTTAAATAGTCTCTGTTCTCTTCTGTTGCAGAAACCTTTCATTATTGTTAATAAATCTTCGAATAACTTATACAGTTGATTGAACTTAATTACAATCTAATTCAGATGTTAATTTTTATACAACAAAATTTTGATTTAAAACTCTGTTGAAACTTTGAAAAGCTACAAAGAAACAGGGATTCCAGGCAAAAATGCAGAGGCGCGAGATCCCGGATCTGAAAAACGATTGCAAAAAATGATAAAGAGAAAAGGAAACTCGAATATGTCACGCGCCGAGCTTTCTTTTACCCGTTCAATCTCGTGTCTGACCTAACTCGTTGCGCTACTGTCGGACTAAATCTGAATCGATATCACTTTGTTCCTCACGCGGAGTACACACTTTTCAGAGTCGTGTGTGCAAAACAACTCAGCAAAACTTCAACGTCTCGTGCCATTCTATTGAAACTTCGGAATCTTAGGGAGCCATGGACATTAAATTAGTTCAACTGCATAATTCCAAGTACAAATGTTTATCCCAGGACATAACGGCATTTAATTATTCATTAAACAATACCGAAACTTTTAATTTGTACGAATAAAAAGACAGAGGGGAGCAGCGTCATCAAGTTGATAATGTGCATTTTCTTCTCGGCTGTGCGAGACAATAAACGTAAATGAGAACAAAACTTCATCATTACCTGTTTCTAAAGAACACTCTTAACCAGTTTAAAGTATTGTTTTAATTGCAACTACTAAACACTTTGTGCGGGACCTGTCAAACGGCCGGATGAAAAATTAATTAATTCCTTGTGAACCGCCCTGAATCGAACTTTTATTCGCTTTTCAAATCGCAATTTAACGGGTTGTTTACATTAAAATTCTGATGGACTGTTATATCGCCGGTGAATGGTTTACAATTGCATGCTCTGCAAGTGGCACTCCAGCTGATAATATCTCAGTAACTGCAACGTGGATAATCATAACTCCTGCTCGATAACGTTGTGCAACCGCCCCCCCCCCCCCCCCCCCCCCCCCCCCCCCCACCCCCCCCCCCACACACATGTCGTTGCTCATTACTATTGAAAATTCATTATTAACAATTGGAGAAACGAACGAAAACCTCCGATGATAAATTTTATTTACATCTTGTGCGGGGGTTGTAAAAGTTTCTTCTCACAGAGATGGCAAACTTAGCGCGCACACGTGTAGAGAACCTGACGGAGTTGAAAAATTGACTCGCGCAAACTTTCTACCAATTAGTTTTCTGTCGGGGAATCAATATTTACGGGAAAAATGCACTAAAACAATAAAAAAAACGCCATAAAAGTTTTCTGCGCTGTAATACATTCTTCCGACTTGGAATTTAAATAAGAGAATCGGAAAGACGTGATAAACGTATTAAAAGTATCAAAATTTGATTGATTGTAATAAATTGTTCGTCGAGATTGTATTTTTTATTAATTTTATTTTTTTGTATTAAAAAAAATGGTCTCGGATGTTTTTGCCACATGTATGATTATTTCATCTCAGGTTGTAAAAGTTGCGACAGGAGTTGCACTCTGGGATGGTACTACTGAACATCTCGTATCTCCATTAAGGCGAACCAAATCGAGTTAGTGTTGCTCGTATACCGCTGCCATCTCGTTCACATTAGTACAGTCTATGTAGGTATACAAAGTGTCACGATGGTCAATGGTCGGCAACACGGCTTTACGACTTTACACCTTTCATTGATCGCGTCAGAATACTCAAACGCAAATAAACGTAAATTATACAATCACCGCAATTTGAATCACAACATGATCAATCGTTTCATTCTAATTTTTAATTTCAATTAAAAATGTGAAACAATTTGAGATAATCGAATCACTAAATCATTCAGAGACAGGATCTAAGACTTTAATCAACTGAAAATTATTCAATTAGAAAAAAGATTTTTTTCTATCTTTCGTTTTCATTTACATTTGTGTGTGTGGGCGAGTTTGATCAATTGTTTTTAGTTTTGTATCGTGAAAATTAATTGAGAAATAATTTGTTAGAATTATTTCGAAAAGTTATAATTACTAACAAAAGTTAGTAATTATACTCAGTTTCATGAGAGAAACGATTGGCCTTTCTAAGAACTCACAAGGGAACTCGAATGAGGGTCCTAATTCACCCTGATTACCGGGCCGCATATCAGATATCATAGAAGGAATAAATTGGAAATTGAAATTAAGCTTGACTGAAGAGAATGAATCAGATTATACGAGGCGGTGGAATTCAATACCATTAGAACACTTATACATCGCATCAGATGTCGTATTCTCAGTCCAATGCAGCGCACATAAATGCCCGGGCAGTTCACTGCTTTGGATCTGTTTTCAATAACAAAAGACTTTCTCTATATTCCTCCCCCCTCTCTTCTATTGAATGAAAATTTCGTTGATTTGATATAATTTAAATATTAATTGTTGTCAAAGTTTGATTTGCAATCTAATGTACTTGTTTGGCACAACCTGTGTTGGTGTAGATGGAAAAGCAATGAAAATAAGTTGAATTTCAAATTAATGAACATTGAATTATCCGCTTTGATGAAAGCCCAATGTTTGTACGTTGCGAACAAAAAAAGACTATATTAAACAAGCGAGACGAAATTCGTATAAATCCGTCTTACAAGTAGGTCATCTCAGGATTTCGTTCGTACTCAAAAACACGTGTACCTTATACACAACCGCCAGAAACGCAATAAAAATAGCAGTCTAAAATTACAGTCGTGTTCTTTACGACGGCCGTTTATTAGAAATATAATTTCTTTTCATCTAATAAACCGACTTGTTTAATTCCTTTTTTAAATATATTTTTCTAAAAAATATATTATAAACAGATGAAAGCATTGAACATTGACGTTAAGTCGGAAATGAATTATTCTTATTTTCAAAAACTAAATATAATAGTCTCTGACAAAGAAAAGAGTCAACTTTCTTTCTCTTTTTTTTTCCTTTTGTTTAATTCAATTCAGTCGTGGACAAATGACGCTTTCTTTTCTCTTTTCAGATTTTGTAATTTCATTCAATAAATACCTCGTTGGTTGGCAAGTGACCGAATGAAGAGACTTTATAGGTCAGTGACACTCGGAGTGCTGCTGGCGATTGAGTGATGTATCTGCAAGCGTGAATTGATCAGACGATTTAGTGTACTTTCATGTGTCATTTCATTCGAATCATGTCGACCGCTCCAACAATTTCTTCTCTCTTTAACCACTTTGGCTTTTTTTTTCATTTAATTATACATTTAAATCTTTTTTTTTTTTTTTTTGATAATTCACTTTTTCTATATTTCTGATGCTCTTTCACGTTTTTTCATCAATTTCATATTATCAATCTCTTTGACAGCAGTGCTACAATTTACTATAGGTTTCTCTGTTATAACAGAGTAAGTTTTCCACGAAATTAAAACCAAAAATTCGGCCCGGAGAAATTGAAACCGAGTCGTAATCGAACCAAGATTGTATACTGCCAGTTGCGGTCTCTCGTGTTTCATTTTTGACGGCGGAAATCTTTCCCTCCAATTGCCCCGCGAATAAAAATAATGTTTCGATACGCGGCACAAAACAAAGACAATAAAAATGAAATTCGTGCTGATAGCTAAAAAGGAAAAGAGAATTTTTTAATCAAAAGAATGCAATAAAAAAATATTATACCAAAGAGTAGATGATTTTTTTTGTAATTTTTGGAATCTGCATTTTTGAGAAGAGAAAAATTGGCGTGGATGAAAACTTTTCATTCCCCGTTATCTTAAAAACAGTCGAAAAATTAACATAATTGCACATGGCACAATTGAATACATTTGGACTCTTATTACCTAATTTGGAATAAACTTTTTGAGAGGAGAAAATATAATAATCGTCATGAATTTTGAATGGTAATGAAAATGATCAGTAGGATGAATCATTTTCTTAGTTAGATAAGCTCTCCTAAGTCGCCCGACAGTCTCAAAATTTATGAACTCATCTGATTGGTTCTTAAAGTTGTTAACATTTTTAAATCCATAAAAGCTGAAAATGAAAATTGAAGAGTTGCTGAAATTTGTACGAGCTTTCAAAAAAGTCGAGATTAAGCAAGATTTATGATTTTTCTCTCGTGGTAATCGCGGTCATTGGGTTTCTAACATCTCAAAACATTAAAGTTTCACGTTAATTTGATGTCTGACGGGTTTTCAATCAGAACATATTTTTCCCCACACTTTTAGCTGTTTTAATTTGCCACTCGTTTTTACAATATCTTCGATATATTAATTCAAGAAAAAGTTAAACTGAATTTAAAAAAGCATTAACGATGTGTTTGAAAAATTATTATAATTAAAAAACTGTTACTTATTTTCAAGATTAAGTTTTTATTATTAGATTAAATTTATCAAAGAACTGGAAAAAATGTCAATAAAATCATGAAAGGCGAATGAAAAAAATACCTTGTTTAAATGGCAAGAAAAGGACTTATTAATCGTTCCCGACTAATTTGAAAGTCTGAAGTTTTATAACTTCTCAAAGTGACTTCTTTTCTCAAAGAACAATATCCACTTTTTGCAGGGTAATAATCATACTTCAATTTCTCGTATTCAACGACTTGAGAATTGAAGAAAAAGTACGAATTATACAAATTATCATGCTAAAGTTAAATTGTTTCTTACTTCAGCATATCGCGGCGGAGATTGAATTAAAGAAACTACAAAACCACAATGCTAAGAAAAATCAAACCTTTTTATTATTCAAAAAAAAACACTAAAACGAATTCCTTATTGGCAATTTTTATGGGAACAATAATTTTCATTAATTTTAGAAATCCAATTTGAAACAACAAACACATTCTCGTCGCTTGTAATCCTTGAATAAACTGCCCTATTTCCTGTAAAGCAATGAAATTACACTCCTTCTGATATCCAATCGAATATTGTCCATCGCATTTGTAAGCTTCCACTTTCAGCAAGTGAAATTTTATTCGTCTGAAATTCTTTTTTTTTTCTTTTATTCTAATGTTCGTTTTCAGTCCAGTAAAAATTCAACCTTTTTTGTCGATCCAATTTTATTCCCAATAATTAATATTGCTATGAAAAAAGTGATAAATATTTTAAAACCCGTAAATTTCGCAGGTGCTACAAGACCAATAAATAATCGAAATTGATGCATTTTAAATGAACACTTCTATGAATTCTGGTCCCATTTATATTCCACGAGTTTTTTTTCTCGCGTGCAAAATCCTTTGCCAAAACATAAAATTTACGCCTCGGAGTCACGTATCAGATTCCATGGTTTTGCGGTTTAAAATATTCATTATGATAAAAAGTCGTATAAAAAATACACACGTTTTAAAGGCACAGAAAAAAATCATTGAAGATACTCCAAAATATTGGCATAATTTTTAGATCTAAGTAATAAGATACCTTACTTTATTAGTAGAAATGAAGACTTCAATTTTTAATAAAAAAAATTCAATTTTCTCTTAAAAAATTCAATTTCAATTTTCTTAAAAAAATTGGATAAAGTGATAAAATCTGAATCATTGTTTTTTTAAGACACTAAATTTTATATTTGTATCTCTTTTGTCGAAAGTAGTTGATGATGATGAATATCTTTTTTTTACGCATTACTACATTATATAACCGACCTTAAAGGGTTATATGTTATATACACATCAAAAAGCTCAGATTTTCGTGAAATCAATAGTAATGAATCAACATTGAAATGTAAATTTGGACCAAAATATACAGAATAACTTTATATTATAAATTAATAAATTCTATCGTGAGTTTGGATTAGAGCAAGAAGTGTATTTCGGCATTTAAATATGGCCAAGTACAGTTTATTGCCGAATACCCCAAGAGATGTTTAAAAGTCATTGTTATTGAAACTTGTGTTATCATTATTCACTCCAGTCAAGTACGATTTTTTGCAATTTAGAATACATCAATAAGTGCTTACGTATCATACAGATGTCATACATAAATTTCAGAGAAGTGTTTCAGAAAATATTAGAAACTAGTAGTTTTAACCCTTTAGCCCCTATTGTATCATATTAGATACATTGACACTTTTTGAAATTTTTACGTTTTCTCTCTTTAGATTTATGGCATACACTGCTCGGTGCTTAACCAAATGGATTTTTCCCCAACATCACTTTTAATGCAATCGGGAGTCAAAATTATATAATTTATCGGATCAAAATACAAAAAAAATGTAAAAAAAATGAAAAATTTTCCAGGAGCTTAAGGGTTAAACTTTTGCATTAAAAAGAGATTGAAATATGATAAATATTGCATCTATCCAAATATTAGGATCATAATAAAAGGATATGTCTAATATGCCCGTAAATGTCTTATAAAATATAGAGCTTGGTGACCATCCACAAAGATACAGACGTGTGTGTATATTTACACGTACATACAAAATATATCATTTTTGTGTTATAAAATGAAGGAATGATTGTTCGTCTTGATTATATTTTTGTTTATCTATAGAATGATACATATTATACACCGACCCGATAACAAAAAGTGTATTGAAAATAAATACACGTTTTCTGGCGCGAAAAAAAACTTTTGTCCACACGTGTCCGTCAGTCAAAATGTGAGTTCCCTTTTGACGACTGGCCATCATTTATGAAACCACGTTTAGCACGTTTTACGATCCCTTCGATCGTAAAATCTGACACTCGGATACCGGCATCGATCTTCCAGCCCAACTTTTATACAGCGTGTCACATCTTAGTTACAAAATTTTCGAAATTGTACAAAATTGAAATTGTATACAATTTTTAATTCTCTTTCGTTTGCCTTTTTTTATTCTTTTCTTTCTCTTTTACATCCAAAACACCTCAAACATTATCATTTTTCGCTCCAACAAATTTCGCACATTATTCTTGTCCGGTATAAAAAACTGCGATAATTTTTTGCTCCTGTATCGACTTTTGACGAGTCGTCTTTTATTTTCCCTAAACTACAGAGGATTCCAGAGGCCACACACCGGTCGAGAAAAAAGTTAGAACAATTGTCGGTGATAAAAATAATAATAAGAAAAAAAGACGTAAGCACATGCTTAAATTTCCCACGTTATATAGAAAATGGATAATCAGCGATTTTTTTTCTTGAGATTGAACAATTCGGAATCTAAAAATGTCGATAGAAAAGAGTATAGTTCAATTAAGTGCAGTCAATAAAACATGCAATTACCTTGGAACCGCGTTACGCATCGACAAAAAGTTAATATTTAAGTTTATTCCATCCACGTACGTGCGAGCACCATTTTTTTCTGTTGCTAAAAAATTAATCTTGAGGAATAATGAAAGAATTAACGAAATATAAATCGTACGTTTCAGTGTTTGTTTTTAATCGAAGCATCCTTTTAATAATAACTGCCCAATTAAACTTTTTGTCCGGTCGAATGAAATAACTCTCGACTTAATTTTTTTGCACACTCAATAAACGTAGGAATTGAAAACCGCACGATCGCGCTTTAAAGTTTCACGCAGTTGATATAAAAACTGAAACTGATTTGTGTTATCGGATTTGTGCTAAATAATCCCAGTCGGCGTAACAAACGGGTGTAGCGTGTAAAAGTACTTAATTAACCTGTCAACCAATTTTATGACAACCAATTTGCGACGGGAAGCAACATTAAACCCTCTGTGCGATTTGACATTAGAAAATCAAGAGTTTATGGACGTGTTTCAATAATCTGGAACAAACGATCAACCAAAATGCATCGCGATTTTTAAAAATTATTATTATATATATATATATTTTTTTGGCTTAAATCGGCAATTCAACTTGCTTTTTTTATTCAATTAAAATGTGAAAAATGGTGACAGAATATTGCGGTTTAAGAGATCACTAATGGCAAAACTCAGTATGCATGAAAAACAGTTATATTGTTTCAAACTGGAAGTTACATCACGGAAAAAGTCTATTATACTTTCAATGTTCTCTTCTCTCTGTGACGCTGTCATAAAATCTTTCATATTATTCTCCGGCGATCGTTTAGAGCTGACAATTTAACCCGCGATTATTTCCCTTTAATTTCTTATTTGAACATATTTAATTTTTTAAATTTTGTTACATTCAACTCACTTAAGAAAAATAAAAATATTTTAAATTTACTAATATTAAAAAAAATAGAAAAATAACTTTTGTATTCATTTTTAATTAACAGATTACACAATATAATTTTTTATTGAATTTCAGCATATTTGTCAAAAAATTCTTATTGTGATTTTTCAAATTAAAGAAAATGAAGAACACGTAATTTAATATTCGCATTTTAATTGCAAGAAAAAGCGCCCGTCTTTGAGGTGTTATTTAGCAAGAGAATGTGAAATATTTTTTGTCCGGGACAGTGACGTATAAATACATTATTAGTGCAACTTGAATATATCATTTGGGAGTTAGTCTGCAGAAAAGTAGAAATAGTCTCATTTTTCTCTTTCATTCCTTGGGTGTGTTCCAATCTAATCTCCACCTAGAAAATGAAATGGTGGTGCAAAAACAATGATTGCTATAAATTATTCAACTCGAAATCATAAACAACTGGCTCATAAAAATATATCAAATAAAATGGAAAAAAGCAAGATGGAAAAAATATCACCTTCGAAAACAAAAGTTGTCCCCGCGAAAAATGATGTCAAATAAAAAAGAAATAAAACGGCAAAAGGCGAAAATGCGTACGATTTTGCATTTCTAAATAATTTGCGTGTTTCAAACTTCTCGACAGGGAGGGAAAAGTGAACCGTTGGAGAGTATGAAAATTTGATCGACGCGGCGTGAGCGATAAGCGAAGTTACGGCTTTTCCCAGAGAAGTAACAATCTCGATTATAACGCCGAGCCGCAATTTACATAACGAAACAACAAAAGTTTACAAACAAATCGCTCGTTTGGTTGTCTGTCCTTTATTTTTGCTTTTATTTGCCTGTCTCAACGACGTCTTAAGTTGCTCAATTATCCAGCCATGTCTTTGAAAACAGATTTCCAACTTTAAGCGCTCTCGTCGGAAAACGCAAGATTGCGAGATTGCGTTCCTTCAATTGTTCATTTCAAATAAAGAAAAAAAAATTACCGAATATCGTTAAATCGCATCGACCAAAAATTTCAATACGAAATCAACAAGCTTAAAAATCAGGTCAACCAAATATATTCATTTTTTAAGTAACTCAAAACTTGTATCAAACTTTAGTTTAAATAAGTAAATGAAAATTTGGTCGGATATTTTGCTCGGTTTTGATTGGTCGGTATACAAATCTATATTGGACAACAAAAGAACTTTTCATGTTCATTAATTTTTTATATCTCATTATTTTTTAAGGTCGTGAAGTTTAATTTTACATTTGCTCAGTCGACTGAGAATAAAGATAAATTATTTGTGTTCAAGCATCTGTTAAGGTTCAATGAATCGCTGATGCACACAACTCGTGTGTTCGATTTCGGAGCAATTTGATCGTTCGTCATTTTTCTTGATACGGAATGTATGAAATTCATCTCTCTCAACTGTTTCATTTATTAAAGGCAGGACTCGGGTAAGGAAAAATGTGACGACATTCAATTGTCGAACAAAAAATTCCTCGACTGCAGTCAAGCTGCACATGTATGAAAACGTTTCAATGTTTCCTTCTTTTGTCAACGCAAAATTCCTACAAAAAGATACCCCTCTGATCACGCGCCACTTAAAAACTTTACAACAATTCGCACTAATTTTTTATTACCTAAAATAACAAAGAATATAACGAGAGAAAAAATTTCATAACCAACTAAAATTAAACGAAGTCTTAATGAAACCCCATTATATTTGTCCGGTCTGTTTTTGTATGTGACAAATTAGACCAAAAGAGAGCATAAAACTGAGACGAAATTGTGAATGATTTGAAAAAAAAAACGGTTCTCAGTGATGTTGAAATTCATTTTTCATTTTTGGAAACATTTTCGTTTGATATTGCGGAAAAAAAATTTGAACGAAAAATTTTCCAAGAAATTTCAAACTCATTGAATTTTGCTGAATATTAATTATAAAGTTTCTTGAAATGCTGGGGCTCATTTTTTGTGAGTGACAGTTTGAAAGAGAAAGATCAAAGGATTAATATTACGCGAACTACATTAATCCCAAGTGTACACAGTAAGTAAACGACGATTACCAGCATCTTTGATAATTCGGCCAAACATACCAACTAAGTTACACACCAGACTCATCAGATTAACTCATATAAATTGGTTAAATGAAGCAAATATTGTTTGGGTCGGATAGTTTTGCGATCCTGCTATACCTCCAAGGATAATTCGCGGGACGTCAACGTCAGCTAAAATTATGTTAAATTGAATAAACACATTTGATTGAAAAATAATTAATCGAAATTTATCAAACTGGCTCAGGAAGCAAAAAACTTCCATATAAAAATAAAAATTAACAAAAAATGAATGAATAAATAAAATATACAAAAATCCACAGAACTGTAAAAACATACAAACACAAAATCAATTCGATTTCCGAACTAAATTTTTCATTTAATTAAGCATGATTTAATTAGGTTCTTCTTTAATTAGGCCTCATCGTTAATTATCATATGGGTAATTCCACGGGAAGCATCCATTTATATGGCCACTAAAAACCGAAATTTCAAATTGAGGGTTCAGACACTCCTGAAACAATGTTTTTCCTCTTTATTGAGACCCCCTTAGTCAAGGAAAAATAGTGTTCCACTGAAAAACCCCTTGTGACATCCTTTTTCTGGTCAATTTTTGAAAATGTAAAAAAAATGAAGTATCGCTAGAGAGAGCTAACTATAAATTGTTATAGTTTTTATATGTTCCATCCAAAAGGACTTTGTATACAGACCGTTTTAAAGCTTATTGTCTCTACTTTAAGAATATTGTATTGAAAACATTTTTTCTCGATACCAGATGGCGCTTCAGTCAATTAAAAATAATTTTTTTTTTTCAATTTTGTACCATTTATGAGCCCTAACATTTTTTTTTCTATTCAACGATGCAAAATTGATAGAAGTTGACAAAGACTAGCTTTCCTTGACCTTCCTCGACCAATTTTGTATACTATAGGAGAGAGGCGCGCGCTTCGCGCGGGCCTCAAAATGTTCACAATACTAATGAAATAGGAAGACATTTTGAAATGTTTAACAAGTGACCACAAAAATGTTTCATTTAGACCATTATTTTTGCTGTGATGTTTTTATATATTAATCGTTAGCCAATTCCATGTATGTGGATTAAAAAATATGCTTCGGTGCATTTTCATCATTTTCCGAGTACTTCTAATTGATGGTACCACGTTTGATTGAAAGAAATTTTTTTGTTAACAAATATCAAAAAATCTACCTAAAACCACCGATACATCAATTTGATGTATTCTTATACGATGTGATATATATGTTTTGAGGAAAAAGATATTTAATCATCTTTAAAACGTGTAAATTACGTTTTTCAAAGCGCAATGAATTTTAGTCTGAATCAATCTTTAATGGGCTAATTAAGTTAATGAAGGCAAGAAGATAAAGTGGCGAGTAACACTTTTGGTGCGGTGTGTAAAAAGAGATGCGAAAAAAGAGATGCCGCATAAAGACGATTTTACCCAGATGAAAATTACCAAATATGTATAAGATGTATATGCGATCATATGTACAACATATATGCGACATTCCACACATATTTTTTACATGGATAAATCGTTTATGCGTAAAATTTTTGCAATCGTAAATAAATTTTGTGTATACAATTTTACAGAACAGCTTCAACTTCAAGAATATATGCCTGAAATTGACTTTGGTCCGTCAAAATTTACGCGAAACGAGATTGCGTAGAATTTACGTCAACACATTTGCCCTTGTGTATACGCGTAAAAGCTGTACAAAAAACACCAAATGTGCCTAAGAAATAAAATGACCAAGCTGTAGAAATGAGAAAATAAATGGCTCGAGAAGAAAACTTGGCAACCCCGAACGATGTAACAGATTGTCGCAGAATATCGGTCCTGCTTATCGACTCGACTATCAATCATCGTGCAGATAAAGAATGATGAACAGTTTCTCGGGGAAAAAAATAAAAATCCTCAATTCATTAATGAAAAGATTCGAGAGAAACTTTATCCATTTTTAAAAGACATGCAAATTTCCAATTTAATGGAAAAATAACTTTTTTCCATTGATTTTAAATTCCATTGAGTTTCGGGAAAGTTTGTTTTAAAAATACGCGAGCCGGCCTCATTTCAAAATTCGTTTGTCCCTCGCGCTCAAAAGTCAAGAGATGCATCTTTGATCGGGGCAAAAAAATCATTGCGTCACTTGTTTATCCACTTAGCTCGGCGTAAGATTGTTCCCTTTTCTTTTATAACAAGCTTTGCGGCACTTTTTTTGTATGAAAATCTTGCAAAGCGTCTTTTCCAAATTCTATTCTTTTGTAATTTCTTTATCGGGCGTAAAGAGCGCTGTTCACGCAGCGTTGAGGATCGCGAAAGTGCATTTCCTCTGAAAAAAAAGTTATCTAAAAAACTGGAAGGGGTTGAAAAAAGTTTTAAAAAAAGAAAAAAAAGAGTTAAAAATAATGGAAAAATATAAGTGGAGAGGGTTTGTAAATAAACGAAAATAATAATACTAACATATTTGATTAAGGATTAGCTCGTTTGATCGACTTTGGGACGAATTACGGCTCAATCAGATTAATTTAATTATCGACTGTTAGGTCGGCCGAATTATAACCATTTTCACGAATTATGTAAGTGTTTATTACTGTTGGGTGCGGATTTGCTGACCGACTAAAATCATAATTCACTCGGCGTGTAAATCCCCGCCCTATTCATCTCCTCCTTTTTTTAAGGTGCAACTATGAGAACAGATCGTTTAATTTTATCGAGAGTAAATGATGATGTAAAAATAACGATGGATATAATCGCAATGAGAAAGCAGCTTGGGCCAATTTACAAACACGATTTAAGTATAGAAGAGGACAATCATAGTTTTTTCACCCCCCGGTTTAATAAAATGGAATCTGGTAATCGATATTCGATACTTGATCGGAAATTAGTTGATCTATATACATCTGTCCGGTTTTCGACGCGGCACAAAAAAATGAAAGATCGTTATAATAATTTTTCTGTTATGAGAAAGAATAATCATCTGATTAATGGGCGAGTTTTATTACAAAAGTGGCGGAAATATGGATACTTGAATAACAATTTTGTTTTTGATAAAAAAAACAAATGTTGAACGTTCATCGGTCGAAATAGTATGTCCCGAATGGTTGGCGCGTAATAAATCTTTTGAGAACGTACGGCGTTTATCATGTCGCATTATGAACCCGCCGGAAGACACGCGAAAAGTTATTTGATTGAATTCGCAATACAAATAAATTGTAAACGATCCAATAAAAAGGAATCCGGTTGATCGATGAGCTATGAAAAAATGCTATAAATTATGAAAGCTGTGAATTTATTGCTAGAAATATTAATAACCATTAATCCTTTTTTATTGTGGTGCAAGTTTTATTTATATATTTATGTGTATATTTATTTATACTTTTATGATTTAAGTAAAAAAATTTTGAAAATACAAAAATTGGCAGATTGTTTAGAATTGAACATTTCACAGAATTGTCAATATTTTTGACAAAAAGAAACTTGTCTCCTTTAGTAAGAATTTTTTTCAAAAATAAAACATATTCTTGTGTGAATGGTTTGAAATCAACTGTCGATAAATTTTAATTACAATTTGTATGAATCAAACGTCTTTGAACGACAATTAATTTTGATCAGCTGATTAGTTGGAATTGAACTAAAGCCGTGATTAATATACCCAACTTCCACGCGTTGGTATGATTTACGTCCGGCAAATAGGAAGCGCTTGAAATATAATAATCAATAAATAACATCTTTTTCGAAACTCCCAACTCGATCGTAACTGCAACACCCGCTTCAACAAACTATCCCGCGCGCAGCTTAATTTATAGCCCGCGCAATATAGTTTTGCTGAATGGAAAGTCAATAATTGATGTTTTGAATTTGGTGCGCACAAAAAATTTTGCAATTGAATTGTTTTTTTCAAACTAAACTAATGCAATTTCTTTTATTTGCTTCATTGTTTGCAATATCGGAATAATTTCAAACCAAGTCCAGATTAAATAAAAAGTTTAATTTAAACAAATATTGCCAAATGAAATCTGCAACTTAAAAGCCAATTTTAAAATATAATATTTTTCAAAGGGTTTTTTAAAATCCTTTTATCGTTTCATATTTAATTTGTTGAACATATTAAAATTTGTTTCAATATTCAACAATCTTTCAGTGGTTGTGGTTGTTAATTAATTGAAAAAGTCAAAATTGAAGAACACTTTTCGTTAAAAATGAAAATTGTAGATAAAATGTAAAACAATTTTTCAAAGTACGATGAGAATGATTTCTTTGGATTTCCCAGGTATATCTCACGAAGAATGACATGGCTTTTTATTATAATTACTTGCAGAGCAAATAAAGAGCGTCAAGCGCAACTGGAATCGATGCGCTTAATTGTTCTTCTATGCCGCTTTGAGCCGGAGCATTTTAATAAACCAAAAGGAAGTGGCGATGAAAACATTTATCACTGTCCCATACATGATAAATCGGCGTATCGGTACACTCCAATTTTTCAAAATCAGTTTCAGCCATCGAATTACCCTGGATGAATTTTTAATTGATTTTTTTCTGTCCCTTTGAGATTGCCGGATTGCAAAAAAGTCGTTCCCTAATTGTAACGGGACTCTTGATATTAATGAGACTCTGTTTTACTGTGATTACAAGGATTTATTCACCAACTAAATCTTTATTTATAATCGAAAAGTCAAATTCGAAGCAAAAATTGTAAAAGAAAAATAAGTTATTTTTAATTAAAAATTCTTTTTAATTTACAATTTCAATTTTGTGTGAATGTGGTGATTTACGAAGACTAAAAGTTATGAAAAGCAAAATTGAAAATAAATTTATAACTTGAATAATTAGAAATTTTCAGATTGAATACAACTTTGATCTATAAATCCTAGAGTAAACGTATCCTCGTATTCATGTTTTTTATAATTTTCATGTAAAAATATGCATAAACATGCATACTTTTCATAATTTGTAGATAAATAAGCGACATTTTTTGTTGCACAAATTTCAATTTTAATTTTTCCTGTGCCACAATTTTACTCAACGTTTTATGATAAATGTGTGTTTATGTGATTACCCATATTTTAATCTAGGATTTATAGATCAAGTTTATGTTCAATCTGAATAATTCTAATTTTTCAAATTTCTAATTTATTTTCAACTTTGTTTTTCACTCATTTTAGTCTTTATTTTATTAGATTTATTTTATCAACAAATTGTGCACAATGTGGACACTTGCAAAATAACTCTGTTCATCTCTACTCTTTCCAGATTATATCTACGCATGGATAAATATTTATTTCAAATTATATTCATGTTTATAATCAATTAAAAAATGTGAAAAATATACTTCTGACTAATAAAAGTTGTATTTACATGATAAAAAATAAATGTTGCGTTTGTAAAATGAGCATAATTGAAGAAAACGCATCGACAAGACATCTTGTTAGGGAGAAATAAATTCCGGTCTAACGCCTATAGCACAAGTCGGCACAAGTGTTGTGCTATGCGAAGCGCTTTTCATACTTTATTTTTCTCTTTCGTTCTCGCGCCTCTTACTTAAAAACAATTTATTAAATAAATTTTATTAATCAAAATGAAGTTAAATTAATTATCCAACGGTAATTGAAATATAAAGGATACCTGAGTAATTAAATTATATCAGTTGATTTACTTTCGATAGATCTATATCAATGTAATTATTTGTTTTATTTAATTTCCACTTTATCAAACGAATCAGATGAGTTTTGCATAAATGACGATCAATTTTTAAATTGCAATGGAAGTGATCTATTATCATTATTGTAACATGTAAATTGAAATATGAAAATTTTACATTTTTTTTACAATGATTGAAAAAAAAGTTCAATCAAAAGATTTGCAGAACTGCATTACAGCTTGTAACGTATCCATTTTTATGTTCGCTTTTAGATTGACATTTTTATCTCTCGTGAGAATGAAATAATCAAGTTTCTAATTATTGCGCAAAAATGTCAATCTAAAACCAAATTAGTTATGAAAGTTGTAAAGAAATTTTACAGTATGAAATATAAATTGTAATTTAATTTCATCACATAAAAATATTTAAAAATGTGTATAAATAATGAAACGCTCGAAATAGATGTGAAAAGTTATGGATAAAAAGTTTATCATCACCTTTTTACTTCACCGATGAAAAACTGTCTCTGGGAATATTGCAGGGCCACAAAACCTTGTCACGCATTTTGCGTATACGAAAAATTATCACACATGCTTGGTCGAGTATCACTTTTTGTTTGCCGCTCGACTTATTATTATTTTCTGGATATTTTCAGAACTACTAAGTTTTTTGAACAAAATTCCAAATTCAATTGTTGTAATAGTTTCACATTTTCTTCAAATAACGTTTAACGTTTGATTTATTTTGGGGAAATTTGTTTCAAAGGTTGTAATGTCAGTTGCGCGATAACATCGTCGAACTTTTCAGGGTTGTCCGCCTAAAGGTTCCGGGTGGCTGTAAACGCGACGGCCGTTGTTTTCATACTGATCTAAAATTCACATATCAAACTCGCTCGGCTCTGCGCTCGCGCATCTCTCCTTGTGGTACGCTCAAAATTTGAGAAATTGAAAGGAATCAATTTTTATTCCAATCATCCTTGTCATTTACAAATATTCAATTTGTTTGTACAATTGCCAAACTTCTGCGAATCGATAAATAATTAATTTTGATACGTACTAGTAAAAAGTTTTCGTCTTTCTTGGATAAACTTTTTTTTCATTTTTTGTTACATAACAGATGACGAGGAACAAAATAAAAACAATCAGAGATAAACAATATACTCCAACGAGAAATAAAATATCAAAATGTTGACAAAAATAACAATAATTAAAGCCGAAAGTAAAAATAAAAAATTGCTTTAGCGAGCATCTATTTGTGAACTAAATTTTTTTTCGATAAATGGATTCCATTTTTTTGTAGCTCAATATCAATTATACCCATTGAAATAACATTCATTGAGATGAAAAATGCGTCGTTTCGTATCTTTATTTGGTACGTTAACATGACCAGTGAATGAAAAACGCCTACAAAAAGAGAGTTCCATTCGATGGACAGTTTTTTTCATGTAATAAAATGTCCTATTGAAAAGAATTCTTTACGAAAAAGGGGACTTCTTATTTGCGAATTCATCAAATTTAGAGTAGTCAAATAAGAACTCTTAAACAAATTTTTTCTAAATAAAATAAGAACTCGAAACGACTTAATGAACATTTTCAATATAAAAACGTCGACTCATGTTTATTCAACGAATATAACAACAATTAAGACTGTCATTCATACGCAACATTTCCCTCGCATAATTATGTCACTTTAAATCCATTATGTCACATTGTAGCTTAGTTATGACGTTACCACAACATTGTAAACATTGTTAAGGTGTCACTGAAATACTCGTATAAATTGCACAAGTTACGTTCTTATAAACCCAAGTTCAGTGCTCGAAAACTTTCGCAAACATTCTCCACGCGCTTCATTATAGTTAACCGATCGATAAACAAAAAACACAAATTAATGTGCGCAATTCAAAGGAAAAGAGGGTGAACAATTTGATAATTCATTGTGACCCGTTGCAAGTTTATATAGAATGCGCACTTTGACGAGTGCCCTCATTATAAATTTCATTATCGATTTCGGTTCTAAGTGCTGAGATAATGAAAAGCTTTTTCAATAAAAATATTCACCTTCCCTTTGTACCTCGCTCGAAGACTGACTACAAAAAATTTACTTCTTATTTATTTGTCAAGAAGATTTATTTGTCAAGAAACGATTTTCACTGGGAATAAATTGCAGACGTTAAGAGGCAGAAAGTTCATTCAATTTGTGTTGCGCCCTGGCGGTATAATTATATGGCACATCAGAGTAATGAAATCGAGTGTAATGTAATGTTAAAATTTTCGTCGGTCCATTTTGCGTTGGTAGAAAAAAAATTTAATGCATTACGTGACGCGAGCGTTTAATTTCGAGCGCCGAGCTTGCAAATAATTTTTAAATGCGCTATAATCGTTATCGGGGAGCGATAAAAACTTTCGAACTGAAAAATAAACAAATGGAGGATGAAAGTAGATTCGAAAGAAGTAACAAAATCCTTTTATTTTATTATAGAAATTTTCTTGCTCCCTATAAATCATTTCCAGTGTACAAATGTAAGTAATGTTCTTCCAAATTTAACTTTAATCGTACAAAATGTAACATGAACAAAAATATCGTTTCAGTTTTCCGTTAGTTCTCCAGTTTTGGAATGTAGTACATGGAGTCCAAAAATTGTCTCACAAAGTCTCCCACGATGCTTCGATCACCCAATGCTTGGCTTGATCCATACATTGCTAGCTGAAATAATAAAAGAAATTTATTGTATTTTTACATTTTTGATTCTCTATGCTTTTCAGTCACTTGTCTTTAATTTTTAAAATTAGAACAAAAATTCGTCTGAACAAATAAAATGATTGTTTGATTCCTTTGCTTGAGCAGTTCGGAAGTAATAAAGGCCCTTAAATGATTGGGGAAAGATGCAACAGTTATTTTATGCTGACCATTCCATCGGTAGGAACATCCGGATTCAGCATAATGTCGTCGACCACAGATTGGATGTCATTAACGAATTGATCCGCCACTCCTGGAAGTGTGTGGATGTGTGTGACACATAAATGAACTCCAGAGGGAAATTGCAAAAGACTGAGGTTCCATCCTTTCTTGGTAAGCGCTTCCGTCAGACGATAAATGTTGAAGTCATGTGAACCAAGAGCGATCACAGACGTCGCAGGCATGCCGAATAAGTAGATGCCGTTTATATTTCGCAGACTGTAAAGAATTCGAGGATCAGTCGGGAAGAGACGAGAGCGAAGGATAAATTGATTCAATTACCCTTTTTCTATATGTCGTGTTGTTTCGATGATCTTTTTTGTGGCCTCGGTATATCCGTTTAATCCAAAATGCATCATCGTCGACCAGCAGGTCGCGATAATGCCACCGGCTCTTGATCCACTTACTGTTGGTGATCCATAAATGCCACCTGGCCAGTCGGTCGTAATTGTAAACTGATAGTGTCGGTATTTTTTGGACCTGTAGAGGATAATCGATGATCCCTTTGGCGCGTATCCGTACTACAAAACACACAAAATAATACATTTGTTTTTCTAATAATGATCATAAACTGAATTCGATTTACGACTTTCTAAATAAAACTTTTTAACAACGTTCAAGAATTACAATTTTTTAACATTTTTTAGTAAAGCGAAATTTACTTTGTGTGTGTCGGCAGAAATACTTGAAACTCCAGGCAGTCTGAAATCAAACGTAGGAAGTTTGTAGCCAGCTTTTTCCATGAAACAAATTAAAAACCCGCCGAGACAAGCGTCGACGTGAACAGGAATGTCGTATTTCAGGCCAAGTTCGGAAATGGCCTCGATGTCATCCATGGTTCCGTACGGGAAATTCGGCGTCGAGCCCACAAGCTGAAAATGATCATTTCATTTTCATTAATTATATTCATTATTCATTAAACACGTCTTAGATTCTGAAAATTTGTATACCAATATTGTATTTTTATTGATAGCCTTCCTCATGGCATTAACGTCAGCTTTATAATGAACCGGATCAACGGGTACAGAGCGGATTCGTATATTTAAATACTGAGCGGCTTTGTCAAAGGCTGAATGCGCGGTTGTAGGCACTACCATTTCGGGTTTTTGTATACCCTTTACATCTTTTGCGTAATCTCTAAATGCTTTACAGGCTAATAGAATGGACTCCGTTCCACCTGTTGATACCTGTTGAATCATTGGGAGGATTAAATTAATATCCAATTAGCATTCAATATTGAGCAAAATTGCATACAATTATTTTTAAATAAAATGAAATGAACATTTTAATCTATAAAATTATATCCACACGCTCACACTGCCACAAGTATTGTCGTCGCCGTTGAACAAACGGCAGGCCATCCTAACTATTTCAGCTTCCATCTTGCAAATTCCAGGAAATATATCAACGTGCAGTGGATTGGAGTAGGAGGTAATTTTATAAACCTCTGATATCAAATTCAGTAACCTCTCGTCGTTCTTGTAAACTGCTCCCGATACTTTTCCGTTCTCCCATTCAAATTCACCTGCCGACCATAAACAAATAAACAATCATTATCTTTATTATTTATAAGATAATGAATTAGTATTTTCATAAGATTTTGAATAGAACAATGGTTTTTGTCCGGAGGAACAATCTTTTGTTTGGAGATACCTAATTTAACAAGTCGAGCAACGAGCTTCAGAATTTCTTCGTCACTCAGGCCTTTGCTGGGAAGTTCAGTAACAAAAGGCACGTTGTGCAACCTCTTTATAACGTCCTGCTCGAACATCGCATTTATGTTTTCCAATTCTGTTTCGATTTTTTGCTGAATGAATGGTATTTTTCGTAGGAACTTGAATAGTGTTTTTTTACTCCTTTTAATCAAATCTGCAAGAAGGGTGCAAAAGTTAATGATTCTAAAATGAAATAAAATTCTATAGAGGTGTAAATTAATTTAAAATAAATTAAATTGATGAAAACGGTTTGTTTACCTTCATCTCCGTTAAGAAAATTGTAAACTGAAACAGTACTAAGTACAGCAATTGTCGTTATGGACACAATTTGCCATGGTTCCTTATCAATGAAAAGATGATTGATAGCTGATTTGGCACTGTTTATACTACTGACAATCATTTTACCCGATCACCTAAAAAATAAAAAAATATCATTCACAATGAACGTTTATTATTATTTTTCTAAGAAAAAGACAATTCATTTATCAGAGTTTGATCAATTTTTTGTTCTTCTATTACATAGAAACATTGTGATTTGTCATGCTCCAACTTTGGAATATAAGAAAACAAAGAATAATTAAAACTTTTCACCAATATTGCGCAGATAAAAAAAGAAGAAAGATAAGAAATAAACTTAATTGGGACTTGTTAATTGTTTAGTAATATTTTTTACATTGGAAATTTAAATGATAATTGTATTCAACTCAAATATCTGAATGTTCACCAAATGCAAACAAAACTGACCTCTATTTACTTGAGATGCATGTAAAATTCCTCCACAGACCCTCGTGTCACTTGTGCTCCGAAATACAAAGCAAAACACAACATGTGCAACTGAGTTGATTGTGCACAAATACACTGACATGAAAAATGAAACCTTATCTGGTTCCTGGTGGGAGGGTAACCAATAGACTTTTCGCTCTCACAGCGGGACTTACAAATTTATCCAAAAAAATGTTCTGAATTTCACTCAAGACAAGTTAAATTATTCTTAATTTATACCAACTGAAAATCCTTTGATTGGAAAAGTATAATAATATCATTATTGTTCAATTCATCACTTTCGCTCCAAGTAACTCCGATGTTTTGAGGTTATGTGTGCTCACACTGCGTGGATTGTAGACAAATGTCAAAATCGTGACACTCCACGTCATTTATAGTTTGTTGAAAAATTGTTAACTTTGCGAAGAGTGATATTTAAAATAATGAATTGTACAGAGGAGCTGGATGATATTCTAAAAGATGGTTTGCAAATATTCTTTTTATAAAATGAAATAAATTGTAATATTATATACCTGATTGGGGATGTTAATTTAATTAAACTTTCTTACAGATTACCTCAAACAATTTTTGCAACCTAATGCAAACCCTGCGGGGCAGATGATGACAATATCGCAACAATTAAATAAACTCAGCGATGGTAAACAATCAATTTTTGTTGAACCGCCTAGGTTATCATTTTTTGTTTACCAATTTGTACATTTGTAAATTTTTATGTTTCATTATTACAGTTATTAGTAAATTGAAATACTAATTGATAATTATATATTATTCTTTTATTTTATTTTAGCAATAACCGTCTTAGACAGTGAAATTCAAAAACAAATCCTGTCAAATTACCAGGACCTATTATCCCAAACAGTATGGGTTGAAAAACTGGAAGAAGTTTTAGCAGTGATGCAGAATCACGTTCAAGTAAGTTTAAAACAAAAATCTCAATGAAAATTAGTTCAAAATGAATAAATCTGAAAAATAAAAAAAAATTCTTTAGAGTTTACTATCAGCTGTGGAAAGACTCAGAGGGAAAATAGTTGAGCCTTTTAATAGGATAGAAAACCATACCATGATGCTAACGAGGTTACACGAAACGTCTGATATATTGCGAAGAGTTAGTAGGATACAAAATTTAAGCCGACGACTAAACTCTCAGATGACGACTAGTAACCAGGGACCAGACATTGTTAAAGCTGCCAGTAGTCTTCATGAATTAGGTTCAAATAAAATCCTTTGAATGACTGTTTGAAATCGTTTGCACCAAAATTGAATCAATTTTTTTACCTTTTTCTTTCACATTTTACAGAATTGCTCATGTCTGACACTGATCTGAGTGGTTTAGACATTATAGTGGACGATCAGCAATCAATTAAGGTCCACCGTGCAACTGTTCAAAAATTGGCTAACCATTCGTTGATTCAAGGTTTACATTCCAAAGAACGAGCTAAGGTGAAATTTCGTTTCGAACTGATGCCAAAAGATTGAAGTAAAATATTGAATCAATTGATTGATACATGAATTTTATTTCCAGGTTGAAATAGCGGTCCAAGTATTTCAAAACCTGAACATCCTACGCGGAACTGTCGATTCTGTATTATCAGCTGCACTAGCGGAAATTCATGCAGTTGCTAAAGATGCACTGGATGTTTCTATTTTACAAAATTCTGAAACGGGAAAGAAATCTGCCCCAGGCAGAGCCTTGATCCCTGCGACATCAAATTCGGGAAATCTGAGAAACCGTTTTTGGGAAAGCATTGAGAGATTGTTTCAGGAATCCGTTTATAATCAGTGCCAAAAGGTAATTAAACAACTTGAATATAAGACAGTGAAAACAAATATTGAGAAAATTGAATTTAACTGTCATTATTATTTTTATTTTAAATTAATAAAATATCTTTAAACGTGTTTAGATCGAGATTTTGCAAAGGACCCTTATTGAGCATCACATCAAAGGATTCAATGATATCTCGGAGAAATTTTGGAACAATGTTGTCAATTCCCTGGCAGAGTTGTTTGTCGAGAGATCTCAAGGATCGAGCTTTATAAAACAAGCACTGGAGGGAGAGTATCCGAATCTCCTAAGAATCTTTCTAGATGTCAGTAAACGGTTGAAAGAGACTGCTCAGATTACTGGCACTTTTAAATTTGAGTAAGTCATTTCATAGATTTGAAATAAATAACTGCTAAACATCATCACTAGTTCCATACATTTCAACATATTAAAACTGAATAAAAATTTGATTAAACTTTCAGGCGCACCGTTCTGTCTGCATTTGAAAATGCTTACTTGTTCCGCTCAATATTCCGTCTTACCGATCCGGTTCATACTATGTTTTCTGGAGAAGAGCTGCCGAAACAGGAAGAAATCGATGGACTGATTCGCACCATAACGAGGTCTTTGAAAAATTGTTCAATCTCTACAGAATTTCGTTTAAAATTCTAAATGCTTGTTCTAAATTAAATTTTTGTAGTGAGTTAAGCGTTTCACTGATCGACGAAGGTTTGTCTGTTGCGGTTTCCCGCAACGTAGAAAAGGCCGTAAAATTGTTTTGCGTAAAATGTGAGCAAAACCTCGTGACCGGAGGGGAGGCCAGTCAAGTCATTGACATGCCAACCACAGGACAGCAGACGAACGTGACCCTGGCTAATTTGTTGCACTACCTCGCTTCACAGTGTAACCGTGTGTTGGCCAATTTATCCAATAGCTTGTCCTCGGAGGGAGTGTCAATTATTGCCGCAGCTCTGGAAGAAATCAATACGTTATCGAGAAACATGCTCGCCCCTTTGATTAGTTCTATCAACGATGCCATCGAGAGTATTATTCTGACTATGCATGACGATCCTGAATTCAGAGAGTAAGTTAAACAAAATGTATGCTTTTTGTCACATTTCAAAAAATGCTTTCAAATATTGTTTATTATAATTCAAATTTCAATGCAGACAAAGCAGTCCTCTGGGAAAAGATATCGGTTGTTCACTTTACATGAGAGAAT
This sequence comes from Trissolcus japonicus, assembly GCA_030522925.1. Classification (NCBI taxonomy): domain Eukaryota; kingdom Metazoa; phylum Arthropoda; class Insecta; order Hymenoptera; family Scelionidae; genus Trissolcus; species Trissolcus japonicus. The sequence continues at coordinate 26,764 of JAPYZS010000396.1, forward strand.
TGCAAGGATTTATATTGAGATCCGTCAATGCTTTTTTGATGCCTTATAAAAATCAAAATGTTGTTGCAGAATGGTCAGTACACTATTTGCCTATCTTTTATAATATTCTTTCAAATTTTTCTCAGCTCTAATTTTATTATTTTTTAGTTGCAAAGCAGTTGCCTTTAGATGTATGGAACTGTTTGTCAGACACGCCTGTTTAATACGCCCTTTGACTGACTATGGACGAGTGAAACTGGTAGTCGATTTTGGACAAGTACGTATTGAAAAAATTTGGGAAATGAAATTAAAAGCATTAAAATTCATTCTAACTGTTCGAATTCATCTAAAGATGGAGTTGGCTGTAGCGCCTCTTGTTCGAGGAGGACAGTTGGGAGTTGCAGAACAACAACAATACAGAACTTTGCGAGCATTCAAAGCCTTGCTTCCTTTGAGTCCTGAAGAAATGGTTGAAAAAGTTCTCGAGGGAGATGGAGAGAGCAACGTCCCAGCTTCTTTGATGTTGCTGCATTTGTACTCTGGCGCTCCTCCTGAATTACAATCTCCCCATCAGGTAAATAATAAATTTATATGATTATTTATTGTTCAATTTTTGTAAACCATTGTTTATACTAATTTTCTTTCGTTTTTCAAAATTAATTTTTGTTTTTCAGAGCACTGGTTGGTCCATAGGAAGGTTATCCCAATGGATGGACAGTCACCCGAGCGAAAAAGAAAGAATAGCTTTAAACAACGGACCCTTGCAGCGCTACGAAATGATGATAAGACAACGCAATCTACCATCTTTCCATCCACTGTTTCCTCTTATGACTAGACTTATCAACCTTGGAAACCGATGAAAGATGTATATTTCTCTTCCATTATTTTTATGCTAAATGTAGTGAGTAATTATGAAAACCAATTTGAGAAATAAAAATTATGAAATTGTTGGATGAAGTAACTCTTTTTTCGTTTAGACAACTGTCAAATATATTTTAGAAGATTTTTGGCGTAAATTTCCATAATTTCTTGTTTCAATGAAGAAATATGTAGGAACACGTTGTTGATGTATAAAAATATGAAGAACTATATAGAACACTTAGGTTGAAACGAAACTTATCCTATGACTGGGTCTCCTCCGTGGTTCAGTTTCTTCATTGATTGAACGGCAGTATCCTTTGAACGTAAGTAGTTTTTGAAACGTACAATGTTAGAATTGCAGTAACACCAATGATTATCGGCCAGTTTATACGGTGCTTTTCTTTACATATGTACGTTGCGGGATAAGAGTCCCGATTTTTTTTCTCGATCTGAATAACAATTTGTAAATTAATGTTCAAATCCTAAAAACAAGACTTTCACTCAAACAAATATACCAACCTCTTTCGCAACCTTCTCGAACAGGTGAAGTTCGTGCTGTAGATTCGTAAGCGATTTTTCAGTTTTGACGATTTCCTGCTCATATTGTTTACGTTCTTCCGATGATAGCAGTGTTTTGGTTTCCTTTTCCTTCAAAGTCCTCTTGATATAATTAAAACTTGAGCCTATCAGATTGAACTTCTTGACAATGTTTCCCAAAATTAGGATACCATCAAAAATTCTAAAAATATCGAAATCAATTAACATCATAAAAAACACATGTGAAGCAGAAATATATAACAGTTTGTTATCTACCTGATAGCAGTTTTTGATTTGTTGAATCCAAGACTTTTGGGATTCCATTCATGACTATGAAGTTTACCAATGTCATCTAGAAATCTCTGTCTGTGAATGCTGAGTTCCATACCAAGACTTTTCAGGTCTTCGTCGGTCAAATTCAGAAAAGCTTTCAGCGACATCCCTTTGAACAATGATTTGTAACTTTCCAAGCCCATTCCAATAAGAATCGTGGATATATCATCCAAAATTGCGTCATTGTCTACAGGAGTAATTTCAGGAAACATTTCCTGCCACTTCGTCACGTGCATGATTTTACAGGATTCCACTTCTTCTGTGTTCGGTTTGAGTAGCTCAGAAATCTTGAATTCAATGAAAATTTAAATTCGATTAAAAGTTTCAATTCAATAAAAGTTTAAATTCAATGAAAGTTTTAATTCGATCCCTTTGTTTCATTTATACTTTTATCATCATTTTTTACCTCTTCATACTGTTTAATGACTGCAGTGTCATAAGCAGTTAAACCGTGTCGGTTTTTAATTTCAGTATCGACTTCTGACTGTAATAGAATCTTAACTAATTCAACTCTGTTGTGAAATGCAGCATAATGGAGAGCCTGAAATTGAATTTCAAATCATTCAATTTACATTTAAATCAAGATTAATTTTATAATAAAAAAGTTTCCTTACAGTGTTTCCCTCTGCATCGGTCAAATCTAAATTTTCAGTCAAATTGATAAGCTTTTTCACATATTCTGGACTTCGCAACTTGGTCGAAAGCATTAAAGCATTTTCCCTGAGACGAAAAAAACGTTTCAATGCGTTTTACAATTTCATTAATTTTTCTATTTATTTTAAACTAATCTTACCTGCTTTTATTCGTAACATTAGGATCAGCTCCGGCATAAAGCAAAACTTCTAGACATTCAATATCTTTTCCTTCTGCATTCTCTTTGAGAGAATTACTAAGTGCCATCAAAGAAGTAAAACCATCTGAAAAAAGTAAATAAAATATTTAAACTCGAAATATGATGATTTTCCTGGTATCAAAAAGTGCATAAGAAGTTTATTTTTTTACCTTTATGCTTGTTCGGATCAGCACCTTTATCCAGTAAAAATTTAACAACATCAGTCTGGATGGAAGATGCAGCGTACAACATCAAACTCCATCCAGTATACAAAAATGCATTGACGTCATTTCCAGCTAAAATTAATTTTATAAAGAAAATGTTTAATTTTATTTTTGTTAAATTTACAATTGTGCAGTAAAACGTTATTTACCTTCAAGAAATTCACTAATGAGTTCAATGTTACCAGACATACAGGCTTTCATGACATTGAATTCAAGATTTTCCTTGGTTTCAATTTCAGCTTTCTTGTCCAGAAAAGAATAATCTTCCAGGTTTGGTTTTTCATCATCATTTCTGCTGACATATTTGAAACTCCTCTTCGGTTTCAAGTCCTGCAAACAAATTGAAATTGAATAACTCAATTATTTGTTTCCTAAAATTAAAAGTCCCAGTCGCCTTTTCATTTATTAACTATTTATATTAAAAAAAATCTAATATTGTACCGAAAAATAATATTTTTATATTGATGTACAGGTTTGAAATTAACTTTTTTCTGTCAATCAATCAAAATGCAAAAAAAAAACATAACGCACCTTTTAGGTTAAGGTTTAAAAGAAAATAGATAATAAGAAAATAGATAAACGACAACTTACATCATCAGGAAAAGAATAATCGTCATCACTGTAACTGTCATCGTCAGAAAGACCAGCAGGTCGGATGTTACACGATTGATATTTGCTCATGTTGAAGATTCTTTGATATCCAAACACGTTTAAATGTCACATTCAAAATGATTGCAGCAGTCAGATGTTTTCATCCGTCAGCCGGCACTTGTTGAATCAACTTCAGAACTTTCAATCTTCGATTAATTTTTTTTTTCAGATTTTGTAAATTTGTTTGAAAAAAAAATTCTTATTCGTAACTTCAAAAAAAACAGATCGACAATAATTATTGTTTCAAATTTTAATTTGAAAGATAAATGAACACTAAGTATTTTTATGAAAAAAATTACTATTTATGTTATGGCAGAAAAGTTGTTTCTGTTTATTATTTTGCATGAAAAACAAAAACAGTGTTAAAATTGTTTTTATCTATATTTATATTAATGATTTACATCACGCGCTCATGGCGAGCTGCGCAAAGGCTCCCTCCACTTTCACTTATTTTCTTCAACACAAACCTTTCATTTCCAAATAACAACCAGAAAATAATACAACACTGCTTCAAATTTATTTCTCGTTCAATAAAAGGATTCGTTACAGAGAGGAATCTTAAAGAGGTTGGTCATTTTTTAGTTTTTATCCTTTGTTTAGAGGTTATGTATTCAGATGCTCCAATTTGTTTAAACAAAAGTGAAATTACTTGAACAATTCAATATAGAACATTTTTGATTTTTCAATCACTTGTTTATTTACTTTTCTTTAAACAATTCCAGTATTTAACTAATTTGAATAAAATATGTCAACAATTAGTAAAAATATAAACAAATCTAAAGAATCTTCTACACAACCAAAGAAATTATTACTAAACAAAAAGTTTATTGCAAATCAAGTTCAATTTATTATGCTTTTATTTTTTCAAATTAAACTTTTGGATTTTCCATCAAATTTTTTACCCTGTTCCAATTTCAGATGCTCCCATCAGTATTAGTTGCTTTTGATTTTGACCACACAATATGCAGGGACAATACAGACATCGAAGTAAAAAATTTATTGGCTTCGGGTCAGATTCCCGAGTTCACAAAACAGATCGATCAGACCGATGGCTGGACAAGCTATATGGCTAAGATCTTTGAGCTCCTCCACGTCCACCAAATCGACTCGAAACAAATCATAAACACTATCAGCAACATCCCTCCTGTTTCCGGCTTGCCAGATCTTATGCTCGAGTTACATTCCAGGAACTGTGAGATTATCATTATCAGCGACTCAAATTCATTTTTCATAGAAACTTGGCTGAGAAGCCACAAGCTCATGCACACGGTGAGCAAAATTTACACAAACCCGGCCGAGTTTGACCAACGGGGGATGCTGAAAATCAAGATGTATCATCTTCAGGATTGGTGTGAATTGAGCGAAAAAAACATGTGCAAGGGATTTATCTTGGAGTCGCACATTCAGGAGCGTAAATCGCAGGGGATTGAGTTTAGCACGGTCGCCTACATCGGGGACGGCTCTAACGACCTATGTCCAATGTTGAAACTTGGGAAAAAAGATTTGGGGTTTCCGAAATTCGGCCACAGGCTGATCAAACTGTTGAAAGACCCGAAATATGAAAACAAAATTGTATGTGATATCGTACCTTGGGCAACTGGCGAGGATATAATCAAAAGTTTCAGAGAGAAAATATTTTTCGATTAAACTTTACGAGGTGTAATATTTTTGTAAATAACTGGTAGATCTTAATCGTTGAACAATCAAAGAAAAACTTTAACCCGTTGGACATTCAGATATTGATGTTTGTTGAAGAGACAAATAACTATTTTGAGAGACTATATAGTTTTGAAAAGATTAGTTTTAAGAAAACATAGTTTTTAAATGTTTAAAAAGTTGTATTTGAAATGGTGTTAATGAAATAAAAAAGAAACACAAGTTCAAATGGTCTTTTTTACACTTTTATTTGCGAAATTATTAGAAACAATTTAAGCCACGAGAGCACTGGCAGTTTGGCTCTCATATTTCCAGGTCGGGGGCAGGATGCCTTTTGTTTTGTAATAACGTCCTAATCTATGGATCCTGGACTCGACGAGAATGAGTCTGAACTTGCTGTCAGTGTCCTTGCGGTTTCTCTCTAAATGTTTTCTGATGGACACGGCCTTTTTGATCAAATAGTAAAGATCTTCAGGCAAAGTTGGGGCCATACCCATGCTCTTCAAGATTCGCAAAATTTTGTTTCCTGTGCGGAAACGTACTTGGGCCACTCCATGAGAATCTCGGAGAATAACACCTAAAATAGATGATTAATTTAGAAATCTAATAATTCAATCATTTTCTAAATAAATTTAATAAATTTCATATGATTATTGTTTTTCTCAAGAAATGGTTTCTTTTTAATTTGATTTTGTTGTTGATAGCAACCTATAATGAATATTGCAATTAACTTAATATTCACCTCAAAGGCTATCATTTATTTTAGCAAGCATCTAGGAAAACGAAAGGCAATGAGCCTGACCTTAGCTGGTAGCTTGCAAAAAATTTTAAAAAATATAAAAAAGAATAGCAATCTTTACCAATTTGAGAAGCAGTATGTCCTTTGATTGCGAGTTTTTTAATCAGTTCGGTGCAGTCCTCGGCAGACAGTTTCAACCAGGTCGGAACTGATCTGCGGTATGGCAGAGCCGATTGGGAGATACCCTTACTAAAAAGAAATAAAACAAAATTAATCAACTTAGTCAATGTTGATAATCAGACAACAATAAACAAATTAATACTCAACGTAAGATATGGTAAAATTATGAAATTATGCATAAAAATAAGTGTCAGTGAGTGTCAACAATCCTAACCTCAAATTGAAAAATTGTTTACAACATTTATCGTCCGGGTGGGTATTTGATTTAAAAAATGATTTAAAAATAAAAGTGTAAAGGTTATGTGGCAAAATCTGATGACAAACAAGTTATTTATTTGTTAATTATGACAATTGTGAGAAACACATGCTTGATGGCTGTTTTGGTTCAACAGAGTTTGGTTGGAAAGTTTGGCTAAGAATATCAAACATTTTACATTGATCATAAGGCAGGCATTTTTAAACTGTTTTTTCGGGCAAAATGTCTCGATTTTTGTGAGAAATTACTTAAATATTAATAATAATTACCCAGGTGCGTGCATGCGACCCATGTTGGCAGGTTAGCTAGAACGAAAAGAAATCTCTGGAAAGGAATGCCTCGCTCTTTGTCGCGATGAGACCTTTTCCGTTTCCGATACCAACCTTAGAAACGAAAAACATCAAACGTTATAAATAATTGCACACAATCCACACGAATCTCTCAACTTTTAAATAAAGTAATTGTTATTATTTTTATATTTTTATAAACAATATAAGATTATATTTTTTAATAAAAAATCAATTTTAATTTTTTTTGTTTTATTGTTTCAATTGTTGGCAACAGTGGTAATTTCCAACCAATCAAAACCGCTGAAACGAACCTAACTTTAACTGAAACGAAAAACCGGTTACAGTTTATACTCCGTCGATTGCGTTGTTTCCGACAGTTAATTTATTTTGACTTCTTGGTTTGTTAATTTGATGAAATTTGTTTATTTTACTCGCCAAGATGAATCCCAATTTTTCGCGGGTGAGTTTCACCTAATGAGATGACAATCACTACTATTTCTCAGTAACGATATGCCAGTTTTTTAATGTTGCGCAAAGTTTGATGAAGTTCAAGTTCAAAGTTTGTTTGCATCAGTTATTCTTTATTACAAATTTTCTATTTTGCAGGTCATGGAAACGGAAGACGATGGAAGTATTAAAACATTGAAGCGTAACCTGAAACTGATGTACCTTAAAGATTTGGAGTTAATGAAAAGTCAGAGAAAATCACACTGCTGGCCGAGCATCTCTAGCATAACTTCTACACCTTCGCCAGAACCCAGCGAGAATTCTAGTCGCCCAAATTCTGCACTTCCAAGTGAAATCTTGACTTACAGCCACAATATGCGAAACGTAGTTAAGTACCTGAACGACCATGTTAATGTCCATGGACCAATGTGTACTTCCAGTGTGAAAAACAGCGAGACAAATGAGCCGAAAATCAGCGACTTTGAGAGTGTCATAATGCCTCCGCCGTCGACAACTCGAGTTCAGAGAAACAAGGTTTCAATGAACACACTGCATAGCACTTTGAGTGCAGAGAAACAAAAACCACAGGACGTTCAGCATATAAGCGAGAGCGATATTTTCGCGTCACTAGAACATGAAAAAACTATATCTGAGGGGAGCAATAAGAATATTCGCACCTTCAGCAAATGGACAGTTATGATAAACAAGGACGGAAAACTGGTTGTAAAAGGGAAATCGGAAGGGTAATTGTGATGATTTCAAATTGTGAAGAAAAATTAAGATTCTTTTAATTTGAACATATTTTTTTAAATTTAATTTTATTTGCAGAGATGTTACAGTCAGGAGTAAACCGATAAGCAAGAAGCTCAGTTTCACAAAACTCGAATCCATTAACAAGCATGTGTACATATTGGAGGGGAATTTGTTTGATATTAAAAATGGTAACTTTTTGTCCATTTTTTTGTACTCACAAAAAAGACAAAACAAATTCCATAAAATAAATCTTCTAAATAAAAAATTACTTTAACTCCTTACTGTTTTTTTTAGAATTGCCACCCTACGTTCGTAAGAAGTTCATCAACGGTTTTCCCGACGACTGGCAGAACGTGGTAGCCCTCTGGAAGCAGTATCTGGATGCGAAATGCAAATTGAATTTTCGCTGGCCCACTCCTGCATCGGACAGTGATCACGATGACAGAACATCCGATTGTTCAAGCGACGGGCACAGTACCTCTATTACATCGAACGATTCAATTCAACATAACTCCATTAAAGAATATGACAAATTAGAGGCGATCGAGCTATCATGCGACTCTAGGTATCCGGCCAATGGGGCGATCAAACTGATGGGCAAAGAAAAGCTGGTTGCTTTTACACAAATGCTTGCCAACAAAAATGTCTCACGAGAGTACGTTGACAGATTTCGTGAGATGCTGATTAGCATGAACTCCTTTGTTTCGCTCCAGGAGTGTCAAAACCTATTGAACACGGTTACCACGAGTGTCACAAAGCCCAGCTGGGATAATTCTATCAGCATTTTGAACGAGCTGTCGATGTCAACGCCCAAGAAGGTGACAAATCCAGCGAAGATGCAGGTTGAAGAGACGGCGACAAAAGGAGGAAGAAGATTTGACAATGACGATAACGAGTGTTTTTTGGGCGTGCCTAAGATTCCAACGAACATCTTCCAGAACCGCAAGACGATCCACAGGTACCCCAGACGTTCCAGACAGCAGAAACGAAAGATCGAACCTGAAGTTGAGAATTGTAATTTTGATGATGATGTTAGTATTGTCACCGAATACAAAGCCATCATGACGAAAAATCAGCAGAAAAATAAAATTTTAAAAGACGACAATTCGATCGAGAAGGACAGCGGGTGTCATACGATGAGTTATAAGATAAAAAAGCGTAGGTACTCCGACGATTATGATGGTCTCACAAGTGATATGGTTGATGCAAAGATGGGAATTCCGAGATGTAAAGCTGATTCAAAACCTTCGATTGTGACTGTTAAGAACGTGAAAGTCAACATTAAGAGATTGCAGAAACCAGATGAGATGAACCAAATGAAAAATGTGGTCAGTAAAACCGAGGAAAAGGGACAAGGGAACGAGAAAAAGGAGGAAGCAGCTGCGAAAAGGAAATCTGTCTTGGCAAACGAGGAGAAAGAGCATGAGAACAAGGAAAATGAAATAGCAGTTGAGAAGAGGAAATCTGAAGTGAAAAACGAGGAGAGAGAGCTACGGTATAAAACAAATGAAAACTCTGTTGAGAAGAAGAAATATGGCATGCAAAACGCGGATCATGGAGCTGCTATTGAGGAGAGAAAACATTACGGATCAATCGACAACCCAAAAGTTCTGAAATCTTGGAAACCCACTCTTGTATACGATCAGAGATTGGAAAACAAGTGTGGTATTGTGCTTGCAGGAACTTTGATGAAGTTTGTATACAATTTTGTATTTTTTTCTTATTTCTTTGCTTATTGTTTACTTTACTGATCTGTTTTCAGTGAAGCTAGATATGTAAACAGCAGAAAATATCAGACTGATCCACTGCTGCGAAGAATTTCTCCTCAACTCGTTGAGACCATTAAAAACGAGTACTTCAAGTTGGAAGATACGATATCAGATTTGAAAAACGGTAAATCATCTTTCAATAATGCATAATAAGTGTAAAATGTTAACAGTAAAATTTTGATTTTTTTTCAGTCCCGAAATCTTTACACTCAAACTTGCAAAATGGTTTGCCAAGTGATCTTGATGATTTTTGCAAAAAATGGAAAATGATTGAAGGTAAAATTTATTAATGAAACTGTTTAACATGATCTGTAAATGATTGAAAAATATAAGTCAAAAAGTACTCTTTTAATTCCGAAAATGATTTGTTTTAGATGGAAACGGATCTGACAATCTCGATTCAACTATGACACGACGGAAACGTCAATCTTCCAGTTGTTATTTTTGGAAAGGTAAGAAAGATGACACCATTGTACGTCCTATCCATTTACATTTGCTGAATCGACAATTAGGATTTTTTGTTGATTTTTTTGTTGTAAAAAAACTCCCTTAAATGATTCACACTGTAAAAATGTACAATAATTTGTAACCATTTATTAATTTGTTGTTTGTTTCATTGTTTCAGCTATCACTGATGAGGAGGTAAGGATAAATTTATCCTTAAATAACAACCCTTAAATAATTCGATAATAAATAAAAAATAAAACCATTTTAATATATTTTTTAGGTACAAAAGAGTTCGCAAGACGCTAAAGTTGCCAAGAAATTATTCCCCGACGAAGACAATAAACCAGACAACTGTGTAAGTAAAAAAAGAATCTAAACAGAGGCTACTGGATTAATTGTGACGGGAAAAAGCAAAGTCGACTCTCTAAACTTTGTTCAAGTTCAGAGAGGTACAACAGATAACTTTTAGTTTTATTTTTTATATAAATAATTCTAGTTTAAACTTCGTTAGAATTGTTTATAAAATACAAAGAAACGATATTCTCTCATGATATTAGACATTTTTAGTATTTTGTCAATAATAATAATTAGTCCGTCCCAAATTATTCCAAGCACCCTACAATTATAAACATTTGGCTGGATTTGTGTTTTACTATAGTTTCATTTGCAGAAACCAAACCAAAAATATCAGAAGAAGCGTGAAGAGAATATAAAAGCTGGACAGACCAAAAAGCGTGGACGTCCAAGAAAGTAATTCCAGTTACTTATAGCTCATATTGAACATGTTACCTGTTTCATTTAAAAACGAAAATAACTTTTGTATAAAAAACTGCCCAGGAATTGAGTGACAATTAATCTATTGCTGGGTTAAAACATAAACAACTCCTGGAGTTCTATCAGAATTTTTTTTTGAATTAGTCTGTATTTGAGCAATCATCTTAATTCATTTTTCAGATTCCCAAGGTGCATTTATAAAAAGGTTAGCAATGAAGGAGATTATGGCGTTGAATTGTCAGAAGACTATCCTTCAATGTGATCATTCAAAAAGTTGAGCAATTGTAAATATTTAATAATAAAATTTATTTATAGACGATTATGCCCCCTATGTACAATCTTGCTTATAAGTAACTGAAAATAAATAGTATACAAGAAATCTATATCAAGATTTATAAGATTGTTTTTTAGTGTTTTCATTTCATTTTTTATTGAGGATTAGGATACAATGAATGCTAACATTACTAAAATTTAATTATATTTTGAAAAGAAACTTATATTAAATATAAAAAAATAAATATTAAAAAATTGAATATACACCAACTGGTAATACATTTGGAATTAAATTTGTTAAATATTGAGCACAAGAAATAAAGAAAACAAGTTTCATGCGGTAAAAAATTAATATTTTTATTATACTTTATATTAATATCCAATACATCAGACTTTTATTCAGAGACTAAAATTTTTTTATAAAACGTTTCCCTATGAAACAATCATCTATCTATTTTAATTCACATGGAATACATTGCCTCAATAATGTATTTTCAATCTTACATCAACTTTTCATTTGATAATACGAATTTTCTAATCCTGATTTGCCATGGCTATCTAATCAATAACTTTGTCAATAACATCTTTCTGTCATTATATCTTTCTCGTGAAAAATGGCATATAATTGTCAAGCATCTGCTGAACTCTCTTCTTAAATATTTAAAATAGAAGACTTTGAAGAACCTTAACTTCACTAGTTAAACGATAAATATAGAAAACAAAATAAACAAGTGATATCTATTCAATATATATTTCAATATATCAAAGCCCCGCAATAGATCTTTCATTATCATAGAAATGAATATTCGTTACCCAAAATAATCAAACATATGTTTGAGTAATCTAAACGTGGACGTCGACGTGCAACAAGAGGTCAGTACCTTTCGAATTAACAAAACAATTAAACGTAATAAAATAATAATTGCATGGCACATTTTCAAGTTACCACAAGTACTGAGCCTGAATTTTCAAAACTCAGGCGTTTCATGTTTTGAATTATTTTAACTTTGAATATTTGTTGCACGTGAAAGGAATCCGGCTCCTGTAAGCCACGAATACTGAATCGTTGGTATTAATTATACTAATTTGTAATGAAACATTTAAACTGGTAAGGCGTGTTTTTCAGCAATCATTTTCTTGTCTATGTAAATGTCTTTTTCGGTTGATGTGTCGATCAGTTGTAGTGTCAAGATTGCATCGCCCGAAATCTTGTCCAGAATTATATTTTGGATGATCGAAATTAAATTCTTGTCGCTGACAAGTTCTTTGAAATAAATAATATCGTCAAATGACCAGTCTTTATTTACCGGCCTTGCTCCTGTAATTAGACAAAATTATTATTTTTATACAATTATGCAATTTTAGAAGACAATATATGTATAAAATACAAAAAACATGATTTAAAAAATGTATCTTCTATTTGTACCTGCTAGTTGAGCACGTAGTGCTTGGTATGGCACTAACAAAAATTTGTCCTCTAATGGCAGCAATTCGCTGGTCTTGTAAACTTCAATGTCGCCGTAGTCGCAGAAGTAAATTGTCACCATCCCATCGCTTAACTTATTTTTAATGTATACTCTGAACACAAAACGAAAAATTGATTTTACAGAAACTTAAAAATACTTTTTCTCGATCAAATTAAAACCTTTCACTTTACCTGCACCATCTGTGGTGAACATGTTTGGCAGCAAACAAATGTCCAACTTTTACGTCGTCGATTTTAATTTGCATCCCAGAGTTTTCCTTCTCCATACATTCGACATTCAGTTCCTGGCTCATCAACTAAAAATGTATAAAATAAAAACTTTGAAATTTCACTGATCTTGTGCTCTGTTTGTTTAGTTTTTACTTCAATCAACATACTCGGAACTTTGTTCTATTTGATCTCTCAAATGGTTGAACTACAAAGTTGCCTGGATTGGCAACCAGCGTAACATGAACATCAAAAAAACATCCCGAATTGTACGGGATATTTGGCGCAAGAAGGAGTTTGCCATCTTTTGAACCAATTGTGTGTAATTTTGGCCAATCGTGGTTCATTTGCAGCTTTTTCGTTGCTGTCTGCAAATGTATTAGTTCTTTCAGATGGGTTCCATTGTTATTGGGTTCGGCGTTACTGAAAAGTGTTCAATAAAAAATAAAGCAAAACGTGCAAAACTAAAAACGAATAAAACCAAACTGGCGATTTCTGTTCAATTACTAACTTTAATGCCACCTCCATCTTCAAAGTCCCATTAATCGACGCTAAAACGTTGTGCTCCGAAACTCGGATGAACAGCTCGACTTGCGTCAGGTCGTTTTGGCCGGCGGTTTTCATCACTTTCGTAGGCATCTCGTTTTTCACGAGTTCTTTGAACCTTGGCAACATCGTGCGAAGAACCTCGTCTGGAAGACCATCCAGCTGGACTTGTACAGCCTACAATAATAAAAAAAAGTAAAATCAAAGTTTCTAACTCAAAAGTTGTTTGATTTGGATATTTATATATCCAATAGTTGAAAGATTCAAGTTCACCTGAGGTGGGTATTCCTCCAGGACGAGGGACAAATCTTCCATCAAGACCAGATCGCTGATGGTGACCGAAATCGTGGCTCCATGATCGACCAAGAACACCACAGCCTCTGTCTGCTGACTCTGCAGCACTTTCGCCCTGCGCCAAGTTGCACCGTCGAGCTTCTTCGTAAAATACATCTTGTTGGTGTCGATGTAAGTCAACTGCTTGGACGAGAGGAAGGGATTTGGTATGCTTTCCATCAGTTTGTCATAAAGGGTCTTGAATCGTGTGTAGCTCACGGAATGAACGTTCAAGAACACCTCGGCATCTTCGGTCACGTGTGAAAGCGAGCTGGTCGTGACGGGGGTAGTATAAAGATAGTACTCAGGTGGCTTGCAGTTTTGCAAGATGTCGTAGAGGATGTACTCGTTGAGATTCAGTGCGTTTTCGTCATTCCCTTGGGTGAAGTTTGCAATTGTAAAAGCGTCGGTTCTATCGACGATGCTTGCATAAACTTCCATGTTATCAAGGAGACGTTTCTCGATACATTGAATCACCATTTCGTCTTGAATGTCTTTGAACTCTTCTAAACCGCAAAGCGAGAATGTTATCGCCTAAAAAAGGATTGATACATTTATTAAACAAATTTTGTTACGTTGATAATAATTTGTATTGGTTTTTATTGATTATTTTTATTAATTTTATATATTGGTTATTTTTGGTAGTTATTTTGTTACTAATTTTATAAATCATTTTTAGTGGTTTTTTATTTGAGTTTTATTGACAATGTTGAGTTTTTATAAACAAATTTAAACGTTATTTAATTCTCTCACTTAAAGTTATGACTAACTAATCAAAATAAAAAAAATAAAAAAGGGATGATGTTTGATCTTTATTCATCAACTAATACTAACAACATGTTGTTATTATTACGATTAACTTTTATAACTGTTAAATTCCTTATCTCTTTAATAAATAATATCTCATCTGCTTGTCCTAACTTAAAGTCTTACTTTATATTTTTTTAGATTTAGTCTATTTAAGCTTATTGTAATGCGATTTTTATTACGTATGAAACTTAATTTTAATTTTTATTTTATCATCCGAGTAATAATTTTAAAACAATCTTGGTTGTTGTCTTTTGGCAAAAAATTATTTACAATTGTTAGTTGAGCAACTGTTAGTTTATCCAAGCTATTTGTGGTTAGTAATCGAAACGTATATATAAAAACTTATATCAATATACGAAAAAGACCTGGGCAGGAAGACCCAAGAAATCATCTGCCAGGGTGCAAAGCAGCTTGGCATCGACGTTGTCTTTGTCGCCGTGGTCGATGAAGAATATCGAGGCAATGTTGGATTTTTGGTCGAAGCTCTCGCACCTCACTCTGTGCCAGTAGCCGCCCTCGAAGAACGCATAGAAACCTCCAGGATAAACTGCTTTTGCCACCTTATCCTTTGTGTTATCGTTATAGTAAACGCACATCTTATTTGCTAACGCTTCAAACGCCACCTGTTACAAAAAAAGCATTTATAATTACTATGCACTTTTAATTTTTTTGTATATAAATGTCGAAATTAAATCTGCTTACGCTATTTTCGTCGGTTAGTCGAGCCCAGACGCTGTTTACATTTGCAACGTGCATCACAAAGACGGGCCAGTATTCTTCCACCGGAGGACACGCAAGTTGTTTAACCGCCGAAAAGTTATTGGCTGGTTTAGACTGAAACCAGATACAAAAATGTTTAAATTTATAAACTCAATTAAATCGGCGAATATGCAATCCATAACTGGTACTCTGAAATTACCCTCTGGCAGATGATCCTTGAATTTTTCAATTTCTCAACCAACACTTCCGGAATCGTTTGGATGAGATCGAACCATCCTTTTGGCAAGCATTCTCTGTACTTCTGGTTGTAGCACTCTTCCATCTTGTGCTCGAAAATCCCAGCATAGTGTTCGCTCACTAGTTCTATTATCCGACGTTTGATGATCTCTTCGGAAGTTGTTATTGGATTTGCCACTGGATTTTCTGTCATTTTCTGGAGAAGGGTTTTCAACGCCTCATCGGCAACTATCCACTTCGCTCCGCTTTCATTGATAGCTTCCTGGGGATAGCTGGAGTACTTTTCAGAATTGACCTGATAGATAAAAATATAAAATTAATAACAATAATTTTTCAAAATGATTAATTAGAGATTCTATTTCAATGATCATTACCTCAACAGTGGCATAAAAAATTTGGATGTTTCTTCCAGAAGCGTCTTTTTGTTTGGAAAAGTACTTTATGACCTTATATTCTGGTTTGCTCAAACCATTGTTTTGAGCAAAAAGATTGAGTCTGGTCACTGGATCATTTGCCTTCATCGGCGAGTCTCTTTCTAACTGCTGCGGCGGCGGTGTCTGAACAGCCGCAGGAGGAAACTGCCGGGGCTGTGGTACCTGGTGCACAGGTGGATATTGGAAAGTTGTCTTTGGTGGAGCCGCAGGAGGTGACGTCACTGATTCCCTCTGTTTCTGCAAACGCGATTCCTGAAACAAATTAACAAAGATAAAACATTAAAATCATTATCTACATTTATTTATTATTTTCATGCAAATTATAATGTATAAAACTCACAAGGTTAGTTTTTTTGGGCGTTGGTGACATCGCTTTCGGAGGTGTCACAACCTGGGGAACCGGAGGACTTGGAATCTTTCGCTCCGGCTGAGGTTTTCTCTCCTGCCTGATGTGCTCTGGTGTAACCTCTCTCCTTTCATTCTGATTCTGAAAAAATATTCAATTTTTAATTTATAAAAAATGCATTTATTTTCAAACATTTACATCTAGTTTTTGTATCATCCAGTCCTTTTATTGTTTTCATTTTCAAATTTATTCAATAATTATGAAATTTTTGAATTATGCTTACAATCAGAAGAGGTTGAGGCCTTGGTTTTTGAATTTCTTGAACTTTCGGTGTTGAATATTGCATGGCCGGTCTGGAATAATTTGAAGTTTGAGGTTTTGGGGCATTCCACGTAGGATTCCAAGCAGTTTTTTGGGATTGGCTATAGTTGTTATATGAATTGCTGAAAGAAAAACAATTAGACAATTAAAATTTTATTCACATTGTCAGTTGCAATTTTTCATTCAGTCAAGATTAAATCAAAGAAATCTTACTTCGTTCGATTATAGTTTGAATTATAGTTTCTTTGCGAGTAGAATTTGTTCGGTTGATAAGCGGATCTCGTATTCACCTAAAAACAGTTTAGTTTCAATTAAAATGTTTTAAATCAAATGAATGGAATTTCTTATAAATTAATTTTTCAGTGTAATATAAACTTACGCTCTTAATCTTTTTAGATTTTTTTGAAGTCTTTTGTCCAGAGATGAGTTTCAGGATGTGTCCCGTCTTCTCATTAGGAGTCGCAACAACTTTTACCACGCTTCCCACGTTCTGAATCGACACCCCGTTTACTGCTTTTAAAAATTCGTACAAAGTTGGAAAGCCTAACTTTTTAAATGGAATTCTCTCCCCGGAGAGCATTTCATAATCCTCTGCAAGCGAAAAATTTACCATTAATTGAATCCCAATAAGAAAAATTGAATATATAAAACAGAAACAATAAAAATAAAAATTAACTTACTTTCAACATTTCGGATGTCAACGCCACCCTTGCACGAAACCAAACACGCTCTCAGGTTCGCAGAAACCTCGTCAAAACTCACAGCCATTTTTATTGTTTCTGAAAATAAAATAACATCACCACTTAATTATTTTCAAGAAATATTGTAATTGAAACATGACAAACTTTGTTCAGTCTTTCAAATTACCTTATTTGAAACAAAAAAGACAAATTAACGAAAAAACTGATACGAAATAAAAATTTGAACAGATTTTTTTTTACTCAAAATGAACTTTCAATTGCGGAATAGGCAGAAGGACAGCGAGTATTCTCAACAGACGACTGGTAACAAATTACTGTTTTCGGCAATGAGCGATTGAGTTATATATTTTGGTCTTTTACCCCCCACTTACTCCACTTTTCAGTTGGTAATGTCTGGGACCCCCGGGGTATCTGATAGGACCCAATTTTACGGACAACCACTTCTTTTATGACATCAAAAAAAAGGCCAGGAGAGATAACGACGAAGTTTGACACATCTGGTCAGGGAAACCCTCTCAAGTTTATTACCCAACTTTTTTTCAAGAATTTCTTTTGTCAACCAGGCCGGTACTCTGCGAGCACATGGCCTAGACAAATAAACAACACGTGTTGCACAAATTGTTGGAGTTCGGAAAAGAAAAAATTGTGCCATGGGTTTTTTTCTCAAAAGAAGGATTAGTGTTTTAAGGGAAATATCTGTTTGAACTGATAAAAAAGAAAATTTTTTGGTACTTTAAATGCTGATGAGGAATTCATTTGAATCATAAAATTTATGATCATATTAAAAATGCGATATTGTTTTTCATTAAACATTTTTTATGAGTAAAATTTTTTTTTCATTTGTATTATTTTTATCAAGAAAATTAAATATTAAGGAAACAATTTTTTGCTCATTTCAAATTGAAATGTTGATAAAAGGAACAAATTTCAACTGTGTTGTTTCAATTTTTGTATTATATGAGAGTTTATACTTTCTGTTGATCAGGTAACAAATAATTGTGTTTGAATAAATTTTTTGTCAAGTTTTTTTCGTAAACAATAAATAAAGAAATAACTTTTTAATTTAGCTAAAATTATTAAATGAAGCTTTTCGATCAAATATGTTATTTTTTTATTATTTATTTCACAAATAAATTGAAATTCTGAAATGTTATATTTTAAAAGTACAAAGCTACAAAAGTGATTATTAAATTATTTTTATGTTGGTACAGATTTCTCTCAAGATTTTATGACACTTTTATAATGTAACGAGTAATGTAATGCTCCAATTTTTTGTATTTGTCTTTGTTTTAGATTTAACATATTTTATTTTATATTACTAGTCAAGTAATATACTATTATTGCAATAGATGTGTTTATGAATAATCTCTAAAAATCGTTTTCTTAAGACTGATCAGTACTAGAAATAATTTCTTTAATTGAACAAACGGGTAAGGACGATTATAAAGTTCAAGTATTATATTAAATAATTATTTTTTATAAAAAAAAGTTATTGCAAAAATAAAACAAACAAATTCATTGCAAACTTAGTATAAGAACATTTTCTTAATGTAAGTATGAGTAAAACGCGACATGCAAAAAAGTGAATAGAAAGTTGACATATTTGGCAAAAAAATTTA
The DNA here is from genome assembly GCA_030522925.1 of Trissolcus japonicus. Taxonomy (NCBI): domain Eukaryota; kingdom Metazoa; phylum Arthropoda; class Insecta; order Hymenoptera; family Scelionidae; genus Trissolcus; species Trissolcus japonicus. Next base: position 45,525 of record JAPYZS010000396.1, read on the forward strand.
TTCATCCTGAAAATTTTTTGAATGTTTTAACAACAAAGTTTTGGTAATTTTTCCAGTGCAACAATGATTTTTCCAATAAATCTGATAAAACATGATTAAAATAAATTAAAATTTTATTTAACATTTAATTAGACATGAATACAAAGTGTAAAAAAAATTCGTTTTGATTTTATTGGATTTAAAAATTGTTTTAACCATTAAAAAATGAATAGAAAAGCTTGTAAAAGACATTCCCTCGCCATATGCACTTTTGGAAACTTGTTATTGAAAGTTAGAAAAAAAACTCTTTATTCAAACTGGTCATCTCAAATAGGATGCACAAAACTATGGTCATAAAATGTTACGACCAAAGGTATTTCATATTTAACAAAAAAACTATTTTAAAAGAGTTTAAAATATATGAAAAAACGTTTAAGATTACAATTAAGAATAAATTTGAGGGTTATCTCAATCGTGATTCTTAGAATTGATATTACAATGTTCTCGAGGAGTCTCGGACGTTACTTGACACTTGAATAGATTTGATTTGCTCTTATTCGAACATGCAAGAATACTATAAAACATTCTTTCCCTCTACTTTTAAAACAGAGTATAACATTTTACGTTCTTAAACGAAAATAATTTGTTTATTACATAAACAACAAACATAATACGTTGTTTAAAATTTTTTTTCATTAATTTGAATAAATAATTTTAATGAAAATCATAAAAACAAAATTATTTTATTTATTATTGTAAAAAAATTAAACAAGCTTATAAACAAAATATAAAAATAGTTAACAGATGACTGAAATGACATTGATAATAAATGAAAACTAATTTACAATGAACTTTTAAATTTAAATTATATTAAAAAATCAATTTTTTTAATTTATTAATTTTTTTTACAAAAAATCAATCATATAGTAAATAAAATTTATTAGTCATCTTTTATTGATAAAATAAAAGGCCTAAAAATATTTCTCACTTTACAATTCTGACAAAAGAAAAGAATGTATTACAGCAAAGGAGATCAAATTACCATCTGACAATTTATGAGTAACAAACAAACGACGAACCTAATCCTCCACTAAAAAGAAAAAGAAAAAAAAGGAAAGGGAAGAAGAAGAAGAACCTAATCCTCTCCGTTTCTGCAATGAAAAAGGTTTCAAAATCTCTAGAAAATTTTTACTCTAAAACAAACATACCCCAAGTCGGCCCGGCGCGATCCTATGTTTACGTTTGGCTCTCAAGGTCATTAATCACCCGACACGTTTTTTCACACAATGCAACAATGAGGGAAAAACGAGGGAAAAAACTGTAACTAAACAATCTGAACGTGTTTTTTCCCAATCAGATAGAGAATTGGAGATCGCAACTAAGATTTTCATCAAAAGGGAATGAATACAAATTTCTTTCATGTTTGTTTTTCTTCGAAATCCTATGTAAACACACACACACGATGCACACACTTTAGGTCTCAAAAATAAAAACACTCGGGTACAAATGATGTGCCGAAAAAAATAAAAGAATTAAATTTCAATTTTGTACCATATTTTGAGGACGTAATCTGTCAATTCTTTTTCCGGAGAATCGCAACAACAGAAATGAACAGAGTATCACTATCTCATAAAACAATTGAGTGTACCAAATGACTTGTCACACTTGGGCGATGCCGATTGACTAATCAGCGCGATTTTCTCCACAACCCGAATTGCAATTCTGAAATGATTACTTAGCAATTCAGCGTATGGGATTAGAAATTTCGTTCAACAATTAACATGCCATCCCCCAATGGAAACATATGCAATCAATCTCGACGGACGCGCGACTCGAATTCCGGACATTCCAATCTCGCGAAAAAAAAAATTTTTTTTTTCGGTCTCGCATTTTTATTGCTGTGAAGATGTCCGTGCAATAATCATTACAATTTAAATAATCAACAACAAATGGATCTGTTCAACGCTCACCTTTTTTCGCGACACAAATCTTTTGTCGCCTGAGAGGTGAAAATTAAAATCACTCCGCGCCTCACATTCACCTCAGGCCAACAGGAAGACGTATGAACTAAATAGCTTACTGTGGCTCACTGACTTTTCAACTCGCAACAGCCTTTCTAGGTTATAACGTGGCAGGCGCTGCTGCATGAACGCGCCCAACACGGCGCGAATAATAAAATGTTGTCAATATCAAACTGAATTCCAAACTGATTTTATTATTCAGATGAGATAAGAGAAAACATTTCGGCATCAACTTAGTTGACACTTTTTCAGTTATTTACATTTTTTTAAACGCAAATTAAAAAAATATTCATTTTTTTCATTTATTGGTTTTAAAATTTATAAGTTTGGTTTGAAAATCGAGTAATTTTTTTTTGTTAAATTTCAAGATGCAATTTAACCAAATCATAGATTAAATTTTTGCTTAATTTCGTCACCGCTTTTATCGCTAAAACCTTTTACAGTTGAATGAACGCTTCGAATTCGGACAAACGAAACGCATCATGAATTCTCTAATTTATCTAATTCATATAAAAAATAATCTTTGATTCCAATAAGGAATTCTCTCCAGCGAATTAATAAAATTGCACATTTCTTGAATTGTTAATTAATTGTGCGGCGCTATTTAAAATTACTGTTATAATAACCGTATTTTAGAATGAGTGCAATGAGATAAGTAGTGGGCCTTTTTTTTCTTCGTTACATACACAGCCAAATGTGAGAGGTGGTGGGTGTTTGTGAAATGAAAAAGATCTGTATATTTTATGATCAAAGAATCTTTATTTATTTTTAAAAAACATGAGAAAGAAAAAAAAGAGAGAGTTGAGAGATAGAACTGAATTGAACGGCATTATTAAATCAATACAACATTATATGGGAAGAATCAAATTACAAATAAAAAATAATAGAAGTAAAAGATAGAGTTGAATCAAATCGGACGCCAATTACATTGAGCGCGTTACAATTTTCGAGTGTTAACATTTGACAATTGAAACATATTTTTATAATAATCATAAACGAAAGAATGAAATGGGGGAGAGAAAATTGAGGACTGAATTTAGTCCTTCTGGTTAGCAACCGCCTGTTTGGCCTGGTGGGCCTGAAGCACGGCCACGGCTTCCTCGACTTTAGCCTTGAGCGACTCGCTGTGCTCAAGCATGTGCAGGAGCTCGGAGTTGTCGATTTCGAGTAACATGCCGGTGATCTTGCCGGTGAGGTTCGGGTACATGCACTGGATGAGAGGGAACAGACGCTCGCCAAGCATCTGTTTTTGTTGCTGAGGCGTTGCTTCCGCGAGCATAGAAGCCGTGAGGGGCTCCTGGCCCTGGATGTGCACCGCCTGTTGTACCTGTGGCTGCGCTGGCATCGGCATCTGCGGCGGCGGGTTGCGCATGTTCGAAGTGTATTTGTAGCTCGAAGAACGGTTCTGCGAGGACACTCCCACTGCTGGTCCTTGCATCGAGCGGCCTGGGATGTTAGCTCCTCCGACTGATTGTTGCCCTGAAATAACAACATTTTTATTATCATACATTTCAATTATATTTATATCTGTATTTATTTTATTGTACATATTTGTATTTAAAATTGATTTGAATTGTACTTTGAAATACAACAAAAGCAGCTAATACAGAACAATTTGTAACGAAAACCTATGGTTAAAAGAAAACGTGACTAGTGTAATAATTTTTCTAATAACATTTCGAAAGTTTTGTGTTTCAATGAAAATTTCAATTAAAAATAAAGTGAGTACAAACTAAGCGAGTCTAAAAATGTGTCATTTATTTCCTCTACGGTGATTTGTAGTTTGCTATGCGAAATTACAAACTAATCAGCTGTGTAAAAAAAGGCAACTGAATTCATGATACGAATACATACATAAGCTAAAATTAAAATCTGTGTTCAGTCATCGTCAAATATTTGACGTAACATATATTTAAAATTGAAGAGATCTGAAATATCAAAAACATTCTTCTTATTAAACTAAAAAGAAGTTTAGATTTTATCAATTTATCACTTTTACAATAACAAAAAAAAAGTTTTCGTCAGACACACTTTCGGTATTCAAATCCAAGCTTTGCAAGTCAATTGAAAAGCCTATATCTCTTCTATTGATTCGCTTGGCAAGTGAAAGAGAAAAGTTCTGACAAGTGTGTCAAGATCTAAAGTCATAAAAATTTTAAACAAAAAAAAAAAAATCATTTGAATATCCGAGTATCTAACGCATTCCATTCATTTGTGAAATTAATTCAAAACACTCGAGTTCATTCGAGTTCAATCTCGAATACATTTCATTGACTGGCATTTAAATTAAGAAATTGTCCGTACAGTTATGGTTGTTGAAAAGAAAGTCGCTACACGTAACTGTTTATTTAGGCGCGATTGGAATACCTCGCTCATTTATAAGCATAGAAGAAATTTTCAAACGAAAGTTTATTTTTCGTCTCATATTTCATCTTTATTTTTTTATTTTGTATCTCTTTTTAAATCTATTCTGATTCTAAAGCTTTTAGTAATGTTCTGTATTAGCACAAGACAAACGTTTTTCTTCAAAAGAAAAGTGTGATTCATTAAGATGTATAAAACAAAAATTTTACCAGTGATAGGTCTTGCTGAGAGCGCGGTGCGTTGCATGGCTGGTTGGGTGCCAGCAGGGGCGCGTGTTGCGGCACGGAAGGGTTGCATGGTAGCAAAACCGGCACCGCCAGTTTGCGTGTTTGCCCTGACTTGGTTGGCTTGAGCTGGCCAGCGCGGAACCGCGCTACGTATTTGCGTCATCTGAGCAGGTCCGAAGAAGCGCTGTTGTGGCGCCGGGATCGTAGGCAGCGAGTAATAGTTGCCAGCCGCACCCGGTTGGTACATCTGGCCCATTTGCTGCATTCTCATGTTGGCCATACGTTGCATATACTGTGAGGCCAAATGAGCCTTACGATCTTCCTTGCGTTGGGCCAACGCCACGTACAACGGCTTCGAACCCACAATTCTCCCGTTCATCTCGGTCACTGCTTTTGTTGCTTCTTCCGGCAGTGAGAAGCAGACGAATCCAAATCCTTTACTGCGACCGTCTTCCATCATCACCTAAAAACAGATTTTATATTAATTAATTTGGTTACAAACAAATTGGAAGTTTTTTTTCATTGAATCACATCCTAATTACAAAGGATTTTTCATTGATGTTACCTTTGCCGAAGTAATAGTTCCAAAAGCAAAGAATTCCTTACGAAGACGTTCGTCATCGATTGTATCGTCAAGATTTTTGACATACAAATTGACGCCTTGGTAACGACTGATGCGCTCTATTTTGAGTTGTTCAAATTTGCGTTTTAGTTCCTGCTGACGTTCGGCTTTCTTCTGGGCGCGTCCCACATACATTATCTTGCCGTCGGACATCTCTTTGCCGTTCAAATCATCAACAGCTTTCTCAGCCGCGTCCGGATCCTCGAACGCTACGAAACCAAAACCACGCGATTTTCCATCGTCTTTGCTCATCACCTTATGACTGGTGATGGTTCCGTACTTCTCGAACATCTCCTTCAATTTTTCGTTTGACATATCTTCTCCGAAGTTTTTCACATAAACGTTCGTGAAAAGCTTGGCTTTTTCACCAAGTTCCTTCTCGCGTTCTTTGCGAGGGATGAATTTGCCTACGTAGACCTGAAAAACAAAAACCGAATTGGTTATTTCAGCCTCTTTTGTTTTTTTGTCTCTCTCTCTCTCTTACTTTCTCTTATTTCTACCTCTCTTTTCTTTTGTTTCTACATTCATTTGTTTTATGACGGGAAAATTTACCTTTTTGCCATTCAACAACATGCCATTAACTTTGTCGATTGATTTATTGGCAGCCTCTTCTGTCTCAAAGTGAACAAACCCATAGCCCTTGGACAAGCCCGTTTCATCTTGGGCGACCTTGCAGCTTAGGATGTTACCGAAAGCCGAGAACGTGTCATACATAGCCTTATTGTCAATGTTTTTGTCCAAATTTTTGATGAAGACATTCCCCACGCCGGATTTTCTCAAAGATGGATCACGTTGGGACCACATGATTCTTATTGGTCGTCCCTTGATCATATCAAAATTCATAGTATCAAGCGCCCGCTCCGCTGAAAATGAAAGCAAATGAGAAATCAGTATTTCCCGTTGATGGAGAAGCCACGTTGGTAAACGTTTTTAGATTTTTTTTTGTATCTATTCCGATAAGCCTGATCTCAGCAAGCCAGTAGTCTCTTATCTTTCTGAGAAGAATTGAATCAATATTTCAAGATTTTTTCATCACAATTATTTAAATATTTTGAAATGAAAGTTAATAAATTATTGATTGATAAATTTGTGTTTTAGTACACGTTGAGCAAAATAAAAAGAATATAAATGACTAATAAATTGTTGTTACAAATTGTTAAATAAACTTATTAACAATAAATTAATATGGGAACATTGTAAGCTCAAATGTAGAAAGAGATTTTCGTATCAATTCATGGTGATTAAAAAGCAATTAAGATACGCGAAGTCATTAATCACGTGCCATTAAAAAAAAACTTTGCCTCAAAACTTTATCTTATGAACATTTTTCAAACAATTTTAATCTAATTAAGATAAGAAGCTGAATTTCCATCTTTCCTTTTTATTTTTAACAAGAAAACCATTAATATCAATTAACCTAAAAATTCTATACCCCCCCGAATCGCGTACTTTTATCCCTAAACCAAAGCCGTAACGTGCTGGCCATAAACATATGTTCGATAGAAATTTGAGGTTAAGTTCCCGCCAAAAGGACCACGCCATTTTGGCTGGTTTTCTCCACGTTTACACATCTGTCCCCCGTGATTGTAATCGGCTGGCGTGGCATCTCATTTCCCGCTCTTCAAAATTTTCCAGAACCTTTTTCCCGCTGACGCAACGTTGCCTAACGAAAATCATGATTCATACTTTCTCCAGAGCACGTTTGAAGAATAAAAAAAAAAAAAAAGAGTCCCATTGGAGGACGCCATTTGTAACCGAAAAATCGATAAACAAAAACCGCAAAAACAGGGACAAGCGATACAATAACAAAAATGTATAATTACACGAACAAAATTTTTCAGTCGAACAAATGAACAGCGCGAGAAGAAAACAAAGGCGAATAGAGCGAGCAATATGGTGGGTCATGCACGTGTCGGTGGAAGTTTCCACGAGGACACGTGGTCATCTGGAGGGCACAAAATACTCACCGTCGGCGGGCTGCTGAAAGTTGACGTACGCATATCCGAGCGAACGTCGGGTCACCAAGTCGCGACAAACGCGAATGGAGAGAACGGGTCCCGCGGACGAGAATTTCTCAAAGAGCATGGCCTCGGTGATGTCCGAGTGGAGATCACCGACGTAAAGCGAGGCCATCGGGTAATTGGGCGCACCAGGATTCATGTTGACGGATCCGGATAGCTGCTAGACGATTCTTCAATATGGCCCTTCGATTCTCGTCGACGGACTTCAACTGTTGTACACACTTTTTTTGAGAACTTTATATATTCACTTCTGTTGCACGATTTTTTTCAACTACAATTTTGCGATTTTTTTGGTTGATTTTTTGCTTTTTTAAATTTTTTTTGGGATTTTTCTTATTTTTTTGTTTTTTTGTGTTTTTTTTTTTACTTTATACGAAGATTAATTGGGTTGTGTGACCTATTTTTATACAAAAAGGTTTACACAACCTCTCCAACAAACGACCCTACGCTGCACAAGCCGAGGAAGGCGTCGCAGCTGCGACGCGCGGACCTTTTATAGTCACGGTGTTGCCGATCGTCGCGCCATCTGCCACTTCCGCTATGGCGACAACGGCGTCCACGTTTGTTCGGGTTCGATGCGTCATCGATTGTTTTGCAAGGCTAGTTGGGCAGACGCTCAAATGATTTTACAATTATTTTTGGTTTTACGTTTTTATTTCTTAGGATTTTAACGTTTAGGAACATGCGTTATTATTTTTTATGTGTGCATCACGTTGGATTTTATGTTGTAGATGGCGCTCTCACCGGAAATTGGAAAGACGAAGCCCGCGTTGGCAAATTTATTGACCTTGAGAGAGACAGAAGACGAACTGATGCAAATAAACAAGGACAAAAATACTCTCATTTGTTTCCGATTTAAATTATTTTTCTAGCTTTTTTTGTTTGGGATGAATTTTTCATTTAACTTTAATTCGTTAAAAAAAAGAATTAGTTAATTTTCATCTTAATAATTTTTTCTGTGATGAGTGAATGGTGACTGAAATGAATTTTTGTATAAACGATTGATAATTGTAAATTCGCCATAATAGCTGATGTTCGACAAAACACAGCACGAAGTTAACCATCTCGAAGCTTTTAGAAATTATAAGATACTGTGTTATTGACGACGATAAATAAATAGAAAAAAAGATGGTTTTCTTGACAAGAGCCGTTTTGTCAAAACCCAACGCTTTGTTCAGTGAGTACAATGCCAACGAGAAATATGTCAATCGTCAAATATTGTTTTGCTCCGAAACAAAAATCCTAGCCTGACTTTTCTTACATAACTCATGGTTCATTACTTGTATTTCAGCTAGCTCGCTCCAGGAATTCTTTTACAAATCATCTGGTTTCTACAAATATGGTGAATACTTTATTATCTTCGTTCGTTTTCATTTATCCTAAATTATGCCACGTCTATGTTTGGTCAAAAGTGACATTCAAAAGTTGACATGTCAATCAATTGTTCAATCCAATTGACAAAATTTCGTTTATCTTAAGAAAAAAATATATCAAAATTCAGTTCTTTTTGTCGAAATTCCAAAAAATGTTTCTCATATGATTACTCCGACAAACTCTTTTGAATACAAAATTAAATTGCAAAATGTCAATCAATTTTGCAGTTCACAAAATTTCTTTTATCTTAATAAAACAAAAATAAATAAAAATTCAGTTCTGTTTGTTGAAATTCCTAAAAATGTTTCATATCTGACTACTCCGACAAACTCTTTTTAATACAAAATTAAATTGCACAATGTTACGATACTTTACGTCAATTCGAAGAATGTATGAATTGAATCCAAATGTTATTAATTCGCTAAAGATTTATTTAAACTAATTGATTAACTGATTTTTAATTTGCAGGATTGATGCGAGACGATTTGCTGCGTGAATCTGCTGAAGTTACGGAAGCACTTCGACGCATACCCCAGCACATCAGGGACGAAAGAACTTTCCGCATTACCCGAGCTGTGTTAGCTAACGCCAACCATTCAATTCTTCCGAAAGAAGAATGGATGTCAATTGAAAAGGTAAATGAAAATATCAACAATAGAATACACAACAATTCGAAAAGAAATACAAATGTTCCTGAATAACATTATTTTTTTCGTACATTCCAGGATGTCTTGTACCTTACACCTTACCTACAAGAAGTTATGGATGAAATTAAAGAAAAAGCTGAGTGGGACAAGGAATAATTTAGCAAGTCAATCTAGTGAATTTGGAAATTCAAAGCAAAACTAAAATTCATGTTACGTGAAGGATCGGAGTTGTAAATTAAATGAAAAAATAAAATAGATGTTGATATTACAAGCTGGGTGTCATTTTATTTTTTCGTTTAGTCAACTTGATGATTTGTTCGAAAAATTCTGTCCTCTGAACCCATGAGTATTGCTATGAATAATTGATGCGAATCAGACTGATGTACGCTAATGACCGAGGGCTTATTATAATAATTGATACAATTATCAAAGAACCCGTTCCATAATGAGCAGATTAAGAGATTATGTCCCTATTGCGATGATCGTTGATGTAACAGTAGCCAAGTTACGGTTTTTTACTACAAGAGACTTAGATTTGATCAAGCATGACCTTCTTAGCTAAGTAAACAAATTTATCAGATGAAAAATCTTAATGGATTTAAAGGACGAAATACAAAATTAAAAAGTATGGAAAAAAGCTAAGAACTTGTAATGAGGCTTTTTAAATACGCAATACAATTTCCATCTAAATTAAAATACATTATATTTAATTTGAACGTTGAAATTCTTTGGACTCATTCTTTTTATTGAATATTTTGCATGAGTCACTATTAAATAATATTCAAAATGACGATTTTCTTTCACGGATTCGCTTATTTGATATCTCTTAATATTGCATTTTGTAGCATTTCAGAAAATGTTTGCAAATGTTCGAGCAAATGTCAAAGTTCAGAGTGTCAACGGCAACCGTGATCTGAACTTACAAATCACTAGACTGTTGTCATTTTTATCGCAAGAAATGATCTCTCATTACACACCTTGTTTATTTTTAACAAAAATTGTCTACCTCAAAAATATCACCTCAAGAACTTGACTTTTTGCACCTTGTTAAATATTTCAAATTGCACTTCTGAGCTCAATCGAGGTGTGGGAGAAATGTTATGAAAAACTATCTGAATTTCACTTTTAGTTTGGATACAGAAAATGTGCTAAAAAACACTTGTCAAGTGTCAATAAAAGTGGTATGGCTGGTATGTCAGGTGAGATAGAAACGTTATACAAAGGCACATGTGATTAGACACGGCGTGCGCGTCTGTAGCCGCCGATGAGCCGATCAATATATCTCACCCCTACCCGTCGAACGAGCCGCATTCGACATTGCGAAACCGAGTCGCACGGCACGGAGCCTCGCGAATCCGAGTCAGGATTATTCGTCGCCGTATGATCGTTGTTTTCCCCGCGACCACAAACAGGCCACGATTAGTGGCACTGGATATAACGAGGGTACAATAACTCGCCCGACATCCCACGGTGAGTCCAAAAAACAACCACTCGTGAACTTCAATCTACGTGCTAAAAAATATCACTTCCATTAATTTTTACATGATCCAGAAAAAACTGTTACAATTTATCTTAAGAAATTTCATCAAATTGAACCCCAAACGTGTGGGGTGACATTTTTCGAAATTTCACATAATCCTTTTTGGAATTGCAACACATTTGCAATATTTCTAAGAAAATAAAATGATAAATTAAGATTTTTATTCCAAATGATGAATTGTTTGGATTTTGAGATGTCCGTTCATTGAAGTAGTTTTGGTCCTTGTCAAGGACGTAAATTCCTGGGCTGGAAAGAACAGATCGTTCGAGCTGGACACGTTACTGCGGTTCTTCAACAAGTGTTATTTCTCCTCTGTCCTGGCGAGGGAACATCAAAGGAACTCGAAAACCGCCCATAGGTGTTGAATTTGCTTTAAAAATTCGGTCGAGACTGATTATCGACTGACGTTCGGGGTCACTTGTTTGTGTTGCAATTCTTATTGCAATCGATGCGTGCTTTATAAAGTATATATGTAGATGTAATAGAAGATTGGTACCGACATTCCTGTATCGAATCTGAAGAATGGCGGTAACGTTAGTCAAACGATCAAGACTATCTTTTCCTTTGAAAAATTATGAAACAATTACTTACAACTTGAAGTAAAATAGGTGTTGCAACTCTGATTTTATTCATCCTGAAATGAATAATAATTTTTCATTTGTAGTCAATATTTGATTTTCTCGTATTTTATTAACATCACTTCACTTATAAAATAAAAAATGTGTTTTAAAAATTGTTTTTCCATAAATGAGTTTAGAAAGAAAATTCACATCGTCATTGTTTTTTCATCAATGATTAAATGGGATTTGATTGTTGTTCCAAACGAAGAAAATTATAATGGATGACACGTGCGTACGCACAACTCATCCGTGTGTGCACAGTTATGTCGTGCATTTGCAAGTACCACTCATTTTTTACTTCCTTCCGTGTAGAGATAAGAAAAAAATTTAAAAAAATAACACAATATTATCAAATTGGATGGAAGAAAAAAAAGGCGATAAAAAAGTAATAAGGGTTGAGCTTTTTTAATTAAACTTGAATAAACCTAATTGTTTGTATTATGCATGTTCAACTAATTAAGATATCAATTTTATGATCAAAGCGTGATTCAGCAATGTTTATTATTTCTAATACAGTGACATCTGTTCACACTCTATATATATTATTCTTTTAAATAATCTACTCTGTTATTTATCTATTGTTTAATGCTTATAAATGTTTAAATACGAGACGTTTTTTTTAATTAAAAATAATTAAAATCTCCAATACAATGAATTCAGAATTACATATTAAATTTTCACTATCAATTAAAATAAATTGAATTTCTGAGTAAAAGGTGCACAATTCAAAATAGGTCATGGTATACCTTAAGTAAAATAATTTATCCCAGCTGAAAATAAATTGTTTAAACAAAAAAGTCAATAATTTATAGGCTATTTTCTCGGTTAAAGTATACATGCATTCAGTTCAAAAGCTATCGACCACGAAGTTTTAATTGCAGACTCTTGCTCGAATTACATAAGTCAACAAGAATTTTTCCCCCTTTATCTCTAATCCCTCTCTGAATAAATACAAGCAATTTCGTTATAAAAAAGAACATTATGAAAAAAAAGAGAATAGTTTCACAAACTTTTTCCGCAACTTAAACCTCTGCAGTTTGAATCAAATTAAATTCTCAAAACTTGACAGAGAATGTCCTTAGATTCAAGGTCTTACATTTAAAAGTCTAAAAAAATTAGTCGAATAATAGTCTCTGAGAGGTTGCATTTTATTTGCAGATGTGCAAGTTTGCATCAACCATGTGTCGAATACCTTCAGTGGACAAGACATTGGACCTGAGAAGTGAGCCTGTGACCTGCACGGAGACCAGGGGAGCATTCAGTCTGGGTCCGGTAGTCCTGACGAGTGATTAGTATGACTTTAGAAGCGAATCGGCTGGAGTCCAATTATCTGTATAATACTAGTAACAATGACACTTGAGGAACAAGGTGCTACAACAAAATACTACCTCCATAACGTGTACAAACTACCCGCAGATACCTTAGGAACAAGTTAAGTCAAAAATAGAAAAAGAAACAAGAAAAAAGCAAAAAAAAAGGAAGAACAAAAAGAAGTAGAAAAAAACCAAAGAACGGAGAAAGTGAAAAACGAACTTGTTGATGTAAAAAGAGATTTAAACAAAACAAAAAAAGAGTATAATTAATCGAAAAGGAGAGAGAAGATATATATTCTGAGAGAATAAAATTATTTATGTATGATTCTGTAATATAACTTGATACGAAGACATTCTTCCAAGTAAGCTTTGTAAGACATTCTTATCTCCATTATATGGAGAGGCGTTTTTACGAAGTAGCTCAAGTGACGGACTAAATAGCGGCTTTTTGCACTCCTGTCCGAGCCATGAACGTACCCTATGACCAGGACTTGATCTGGATCATCGTCGTTGGATTCGTGGTTGCTTTCATACTTGCGTTTGGCATAGGAGCGAATGATGTTGCCAATAGCTTCGGCACCAGCGTTGGCGCAGGCGTCCTCACCATTTTCCAGGCCTGCGCCCTTGCTACTGTTTTCGAGATCGCTGGAGCGGTTCTCATTGGATATAAGGTGCCATCCTAAAATCAAAATTTTAATTCATTCAACAAACAATTTTCAAACTCAAGGAATTCAACTTGAATATAATAAAACTCAAACTTTTGATCTCGAATAAAGTCATGTACAATTGCATAATTTTTCAGGTATCCGACACGATGCGAAAAGGAATTTTAGATGTGTCACTCTATGAAGGACACGAAAAGGAGCTTATGCTGGGAGCACTTTCGAGTCTCACTGGATCAGGCATCTGGCTCCTGCTTGCAACTGCCCTTAAACTTCCTATTTCTGGCACTCATTCTATTGTTGGTGCCACTGTTGGATTTTCACTCGTCTGTAGAGGGACTGCTGGGGTACCGAAACCAATCCATCTTAAATCAATAACAATTTTGGGATCAGACAAAAATAAAAATAAATAAATAAATAAAATCAGACGCTCTTTATTATAAGAAACAGAGATGCTTACAGGTTGATTTTGAAGTGGGATTATATTCATTCTGGTGTTGTTTTACAGGTGAGATGGTTAGCTTTGGGCCAGATAGCAGCATCGTGGTTCGCAAGTCCGATCCTTAGCGGTACAATGTCAGCTATTATTTTTTGGATGATTCGAAAATTCATTTTGCGCTCGGATGAGCCCTTGGAAAGGAGTCTCAACGTGCTGCCAATAATCTATGGTGTGACAGTTGCTGTTAACGTCATGTCCGTAGCCATGGATGGACCTAAATGTAATTAACAAAAAGTTATAATTAATTTATCGAGACCATCAATTACTCAATTGCTCAACCATTTATCTTCATCTTCATTCATAAAAACTATACTTACGTGTATTTCTGTCTGAGTGTTTTTTTGTTACAAAGTGTTGTTAGAGTCACCTTGTAAAGTGGTCATAACTTCACGCTTCAGTTCAGCAGAGTGTTTAGAGCAAAACGCAATACATCAGCACCGCACCTTGTTTTGTCTGAGCACAATAAGTCATTAAGTAGTCCGCGAAAATAGCCTAATTGAAATCATGATTCACTTTCAAAATAGTCACCTTAATTGTAGTCTTCTACGTTAAAAATTGAAGCATCACTTTGGAGCACAACATGCTTTTAGAAAAATAAAGTTCTATTAAATTCTAGTAAAATTTAATTTTAATTTATGCAGAAATTTGACTTAATTATTTCCATATTGTTCGTCTATTTAAAAGTATTTAGGCTCTTCTTTTAGACTTTCCATCGAAAATTACATACAGATTTTAAGACATAAATACATCATTTTATGAATTATTAAAAAAATCAAAAAATAGCCGATCTTCATTCATCCAGCAATTTATATTTTCTTTTCAGTGTTGATGTTGGATTCTCTTCCCTGGTGGGGTTGTTTGATTGCAGCCCTTCTCTTCGGTGGGGTTTCTGCGACCTTCGTCTGGTTCTTCGTGGTGCCCGCACAGCGCAAAAGGATCCTCGAAGATACCACAGCGAACCCAATCAGCACCGAGTTGGGCACCGACAACCGCAGATTCACCCCAGACAACAACAAAAAGGAAAGCACTTCCCTCGCCGTGATCGTTCAGCGCGATACGAACCCGGGCACGGCGAGTCTTCACGTCACTCCCTCAGCAATAGGCCCGGTGGAGCCCAAATTGCGAGGCAACAACAGCGCCAGTCCTCTGCTCCAGCTCGCCGGGGGAGACACCGATGAGGACCACGAAGACCCGACAAGAGGTTGCGAGGAAAACATCGAAGTTTCCAAGTTGTTTGCGTTCCTGCAGGTGCTCACCGCAGCTTTTGGCAGCTTCGCCCACGGAGGAAACGATGTGAGCAATGCCATCGGTCCGCTGATCGCGCTCTGGGCTATTTACGCCGAAGGCTCTGCTCGCCAGGAGGCTGAGACACCTTTGCTGATCTTGCTGTACGGTGGACTGGGCATCACAACCGGGCTCTGGATCTGGGGAAGAAAAGTGATCGAAACTGTGGGAAGCGATCTGGCGAAAATCACGCCCACCACTGGATTCACTATTGAGGCAAGTTCATATTATTAAATCATCATTAAATAAATTCTGAACTCTATAAAATTTGAAATTCTCCTCTTTGCAAAAAAAGTTTCAAAGACAATCTAAGAATAGACTTATGATTGGAAAATCAAATTTCTGAACAAAATTAAAAAACAAGTAATATGATAAAACTTAATAAAATAATAAATGAAGTATACCCGAGCTCCGATAATAGTCGGGGATAACCTTTCACTGTAAATAGATTTGACATTTAGTGCACAACTTGGTATATTTAAATTTTAATGAATCAACAGTGATGTATCGATGGGTGTTTTTACATATTCCACATGTTCAGCAAAACACAGACTCCGGTTCGTTAAACAGCAAACAGTGTGGTTTGCATCGCTCTTTGTAGTAAATCATGGTAGACTTGTCATTAAACTTAATACCTATACGAGGCATATGCAACAGTAAACCTCACAGATCAATTTATTAAATAATGTTACGTCGGTGCTCCAATTTATTTTCCTTATTCATTGCATTGAAACACAAGCCAAATCATAATTAATCAAACTGATCATCAATGTTTCGCAAAGGGGTAAAATGTTTCGATCACTGTAATTTTGTTTGTAGTGTAATTTAAATTTGATTGAGAATTTTTAACATAATACATGTAATATTTATCGATTGTAAAGTTATAGTATTGATTATAAATTAGTTTTAGTTTTCATGATAATAATTTTGATTTTATAATTTGTACATTTTTAGGTGGGAGCAGCAGTGACAGTTTTATTGGCAAGTAAAGCAGGTTTACCTGTATCAACGACTCACTGTAAAGTGGGTTCGGTCGTGTGTGTCGGCTGGGCCTCGCAGGGTGGCGAGGGCGTATCCTGGAGCATCTTCCGTAACATCGCCTTCGCCTGGCTCGTCACCGTGCCCATCGCTGGGCTCTTGTCCGCCGGCTTCATGACCTTCTTCCGTTCGATCATCAGCTTATGATAATGCGGATTTCGTTCCTTTTGCTACTCTCTTAAGTCAATAATTCGCGTGGCAAAAAAAATTTAAAAAAAAAATGGAAATTAATAAAATGGTCACGCGGATCACCAACTTAGGGTATCTTCATCAACGACACTTTACTTTTCGCCCGTGAGGAAACGCAGAGCCACAAAATCCGAATTCAAAAGCTCGAAACAAAGCATAATCAATAACCAAAGACGTTATACCAGAATAAAAGAGAGCAAGTGCCTTATTTTATGATATAACAAATTTTGTTCAGCTTTTTATTTTTGAATTAAGAGGATTCTTCTATGGCTTGATGAAAAGTTGCACAAAGGTCTCTTTTGAAAAACCAAAACTTTTTTTATAAAACAAAACCTCCTCAGTATCATAAAAATTTAAGCACGCTTATCATCCGTTGATATTAAATCATTTTTTTAAGAGTTAAAAACTTTTCAATTGATTTTGAAATGTCAATTTGCGTGGAAGAGTTCTCTTCGAAATTGTGTTTTCTGATCGCAAATTGGACTAAACGTTTAGTTGGAGTTTGCATCCGGAGTCTGTGGATTTGTCGGTCCGAACAATTTAAGAACGTGAGATAAACGAAAGTATCCAAATAGCAAAGGAAGGACTGCGAATTTAAAAAGAAAAAGAAAACCAAAAGTAAAGCGCCTATCAAAATTAAATGAGGTGATGTTAAAAAAAATATAAAAGTATTGTACATTGTTGGAAGATAATGTCGAGTCGATGGACGCTATTATCTTGATAGATTGTAGGTCATTAAGCATTATACAACGCCATAACAACGCTTCGTTGTTGTTGTTAACAATTCAAAAATCATTACACAGTGGCAGCTGTGCTGTTATATAGAAATAAAACATGGTGCCGACATGTAAAAGATCGTTTTTTCATTCAACATCCTAGTCCCAGACAGCGAGTTGGAACTTCTGAACAAAGATTAAAAATGCGTAACCATGGCTAAGAAGGTTCCTTTGTTTGCGAGCAATCGATAAACGTCAAGTTCACTGTCTTCAGGCTGACGTTTGTGTAACCTAAATGGAAAACTTTCCTCTGCTCCAAAGCTCGACTTCTTGCAATCCGGTGGTAATGCAATTTAATCTCCCAATTATCTTTTGCTTCTGTCCGACCAAAAAGTATGATTAATTTTCTTCTAATTTAACAAGGCAAGAGATGTTCGAACGCCACACAACCTAGATCTCATCAATGGCGTTCGGGTTGTTCGAGACACTTTTGGTCCTCCAAAATTCGAAGATGAGATGATCATGTAAGTTGAATTGCAGCCTGAAAAAAGAAACAATTTTTCAAGTCATTTTTTTATTCAACAATGAGATAAAATAAATTCAAACAGATACGATCCAGCCTGGACTTATGGGGAAGATAAACTAAACGACCCTTCGAGACAGGACAAGGTAGAAGAGCCAAGGTTTGTCCCGAACTATGTGATCTTTGCTCAGAAGTGTCTCAAGTTCGACGCCTATTTCTATAAGAGAATTGACAATTTTCTCAATCAAAAATCAAGCATACGAAATGTTTTAATCTATTACTTTCTGGAGGACGATACTATGTCGGTGTCTGAACCGGTAGTTGTAAATGCTGGGTATAAGCAAGGCAAACTTGTTCGCAGAGCTAAAATCCCGAAAGATGAGTTCGAGTTTTATCACTGGAAAGACCTCAACGTCGGATTGACAATCAGTTTGTACTGTTGCTAGACCTAAAATCCAAAATGCCATCTAATTGACCAGAATATTATTCTCTTTTATATTTGATAATGGAATGAAAATATAAAAAGAATGAATATAAAAATACAAAACCTTTTGAAATGTACTTTTTAGATATTTATGGAGTCAACTATCATCTCCTTGACTGCGACACCTTCACGCGAAATTTTCTAATGAGTCAAGGTGTGGACGTGAATAGAAAACAGGAACCTCCGATGGATCCTGATTTCCCACCACCGGTAAAGGCAGCAAAACCCAAACCAAAAATGTGTCGAGAGATACAGCCGTTTATGTACGACCAGGATACAGTACTAACGTTCATCGCAGCCTGGAACTGGGACAAATATGCGATTTTGTACTACCCTGTTGATAACACTATTTCTGTACGAAGGATCCCCAGAGCCAAAGACGACGACGATCCCATGAATAAACTTCTGCTGAGACGGACCAAGGTCATCAAAGAAAGAGATGGTGATATGAGATACTTGGAGGGCATAGGTTCCAACCAGCCTAGCTTTGATGAACTCAAATTCGCCCCTATTCGGGGGGCTGAGTATTACGGCCTCGAAGATTTCAAGGTCCTTCTGAAAATGAATATTAAAATCGTCATCATTAAAAGATTCAATAAAGAATGTTAATTTTAATTTAAGATTGGAGAGATAATTACAATTCTTGGCCGTCAATTTGAAATTATCGATTGCACGGAGTCTACGAGAAGATTCTTTTCAAATAAATTAGGGGTGTACCAGCCTAAGGGAGTGTTTCTGAGTGATGCAGATGAGACTCCACCGAAAAAGGAATTCCATAGAAGAACAATTGGTTCAATTCATTTTTATAATAACTTATCATCATCAATTATAATTTATATACACTTTAACATGATTTTAAACATAATTTAATTTTAAAAAATAAGGATAAGGATTATTATTCTTTTTTCAGATGAACCTTTTACTCAAAGAGCATATGGGGGTATAACCAAAAGAGACGCGGCGATTCGTAAGCTGCTGAACAGGGACGTCAAATTTAGATATCTTTTGAAGATGATTGCAATCCATCCGGAGGACGAAGGTCGTCAATTTATCCTGGAATATAGTCTCTCCGACAGTACCCTCACGATCCGTGAGATTCAGACGGAAAATTGTGGCAGAACCGGAAAAGGGTTTCTTGCTCCTGCCGTTGTTGCGAAACCTTCTGAAACTCCGATTGGTAAACCAAATCTGAAAAGAAGTTAAATGTTATAGAGAGAAAGAGAAAAAAATTCTAAATAAAAATCGTAGTTAAATATCTCTTTGATTTTCATTAGTAAAATTTTGATTGAACAGATGACGAGGAGTTTGGACCGAAGTACTACAGCGAACAAGACTTTTATATCGGAGCAGAAATTGAAATTTTCAGCCACCGCTTTAGAGTGATAGGGGCAGATTTGGCTGTTTGGAATTACATTAAAAAACATCCTGACGATTTTAGCGAGCAGCTGAAGGAGAACATGCGGCAGCATTTCGCGGATAAAGAAGTACCTCAAAAAGAATGCGATGTGGAAGAAAATAAAAATCCTGATGACCGGTCGGATTTCAATTCAATTTATATAGGGTAAATGAACCAATGAATGACCGATTAAGATTCAGTACCAATGAATGACCGCCCATTTAAAATGCATTGTCTATCTTTGTCACTCCAATGCCATCATTCACTGGTGCCCGGTCAAATATTGGTGCAGTCACCCTAATACAATTTTTTGTTCTATTGATCTCTTTTCAGTAACAATTTCATTTGTTTTTCCAGAATCTGTTGAAAGCTGGAAGGAATTCGAAAATCAATTATGGAATTCAATATCTTTCCATTTGTACGGAACCCTTATAAATAAACTTTGATATTCAAGTTCGGTGCATAAATCTCGGCGTTATGACAGCGAGCTGTTAAGATCCTTGAAAATTGTTTGGATTATATTATAATCCAATTTACACCTTCGTTTGCGCAGAGTTGAGAGTGATCAATCATTGAAACGTTACGCAAAATTGATTTACGTAAGACGTCGTCATAAAAAGGAACTGATTTCTATCATAATTTTGTAATCGAATCGATAAAGGCGAAACTTTTCTATCCGCTCTCAACATCAATGTTTTTTAGAATATGCTTTATTTTCTCATTTTGCACAATAATTGAGCAATGATATATTACACGGTGTCTATAATTTAACATGTAAACTTTATTATACGATTTACAAGTAAAAACTATGTTCAATAAATCGATTCAAACTGATGATTAAATTGTAGGCGATGAAAAAACAAAGGAAACTGAATAAAAACGTTTCGTTAATTTATAAAACGTGATAGAAACATTGTTTGGGAATATCACACGTATTTGATCCGAACTCACAGGATTGCGTTTCGACGTTGGGTAATCTCGTCAATCCGAATCATCTTCAATTCCGTTACACACCGTTAATTGAAAAACTCTAGGAAAAAAGAACAATGTATTTACAATAGAAAGTCCTTAAGGCGATGAATAAAGGTTGTGGGTGTATCAAAAACGAGTTTAGGTTGAGCGTCAATAATAAACATCGTAGCACTAAACAAACCATCTCAAGCTATTTAGCGGTTTCAAAGTATGCCTTTGTCAGTGTAAAATTATTTATTTTCAAAGCAAGACCTGAACTCGTTTTTCATACACCTCTATTCAAAGCCTTAATCAATAATCAAACTCGAGACTCAAACGTTCTTTCCATCTAAAGTTCATTGGAAAGGAACGCACAAAATCACGAGGAAAGAGAATAGAGATGTTACAAAAAACTTTCGGGGGAATTATTGACAAAAGGAATAACATTTGTTCGTTAAATGGCGGTACATTTGATTGCGCTTTGTGTCGAACTCAAAACTTGGCGCTCGAAAGAAAGTCAAGCTTACGGTTTGATAGGTATACTAAATTGTATTTATTGACATCATGATTGTTGAAGTTTGACAAAAAATGGCGTTACAAAAAAAAGGTCTCTGTTTTAGCCCAATGCAGAACCAAACGAAGTTGAATTGATCATTTCCAGCGTTCGTTCAATTATGCATTCGTTCTGCGGCCAATACAAAAGAACAAAAATCGAATTGCAGGCACCAGGTAAAACATGTCTCTCAAATTTTCATTAATACATATTTTTATCATTCGTTTTCTTTTCTCGTTTTTGTTTGTTTGTTTGTTTTTTTTTTTAATTACTTCTTGTTCTGTCTTAGTTAAATCATTTTTGTTCTACTCATCAACTATATCGGTCGTTAAATCGAAAACTTCACACCATATCTGCATATAGAATTTGTTCAGTTCTAACAAAAGTTCGTTTCGAAGCATTTGACATGAGTTTGTAAATGTCCACATTGAAAAAACGTTGTCCCATCACTTTGTACGACACTTCTCGACGACACACCACTGAGTTGAGTTGTCTGTGTTGTGGATTGTGTTGGTGGTATTACAATAAAACTGTACTGTGTCACGTATGGCGCACGTACCACTCTCGGACTCTCACGTGTTTCATTGTAAATTGTTATGATTACATAATATTCTTTATAACGTTTATCAACTCTAATTATCATACGGATTAATTGTTGAATTGGGAGGGAGGCCGCGATCTTGACAAATTGGCGGCGACCTCCCGGCTCTGCAAAAGCGAAGGAATAAGTGTGGTAGACCGCAAATCACCCGTGTCTTCTTCGTTCGCTGCTCGCACTCGAATCGTCTGTCGGTGCTGCTCGACAAGTCACCCGATGCTACTGACGTGATCCTCCGCGACCTCTGCCACGATTGTCACGGTCCTGCAAAAAAAATTAAAACCCAATTACAACTGTATTCCTTAAATCAATAATTTATCCTTATAAAAAAAGTCTTCATTGAAAAGTCGGTAAAATAGAATTTGTTATATTTTTATTATTATATTATATTCGATTTTATTATAATTTTTCCTTTATTAGAGCAGTTAATTCAGAAAAAATTTGTCTCGTCTTATTATTGCTGAACGGTCATTGGAGTTATTTGAGCATGATACAGATTAATTGGCTCATCATTGCGACGATTTGTGTCGCGCGTAAATAATTTTACTGGCAGTATATGTACATAAAAGATGAAATCTACAAATGTGACAGAGGCGCGCTTTTGTTGCGCCATTTAGATCAGAAATTGCTGCTCGTCTGGAACTTTGGAATCGGAGATCTGCAGTATGTTTGGAGATTATTTACCGTTTAATCCGTCCGGTAAATGAGAAAGACAACAACTGAATTCCCCGGACGTGGCATTAAACAAATCATATCATTATATTTACTTTATACGAATCAATTTTTCTAGTTTAAAAAGTCCGTGTCAATAAATTTGATATCGAAGTTATACAAAATTTACCCAGTTATCTAAAAGTATACAAAAATCTTTCAAACATTTCAGGAACAAAATTTCCAGTCTCGCTATCCCGAGTATCTGCAGTCGGTTTTTATATCTAAACCAAATAACCGATTACTAAAAAAAAACTCCCAATGTTTGTTCAGGCGAAAACGAGACCCGTCGACAAAATGATTCTCCACAAGGGAAATGACATTTTTATATTATTTCACAGCAATTACAACTCTGATCGATCACCGCAAGTTCTGGTCCAATTCGCGTGCAGCAGTCTATCAGACGACACAAATTGCTTTTCCCTCTTTCGATAAAATATTTGAAACCTACTCTGCGTTGATGGTGATCTCTTCCCGACTGCGGATGCTGGTCTCTATACTGGTGATGGTCTCTGTTCCTGGACATGTGTTCCGGAGGGTACGGTCTGGTTGGCCTCTCTCCTCCCCTGTCTGGTCTGTCATTGACTCGTTCCCCGCCCCGGTGATTAGCCGGTGGCTGTGGGTGGTGTTGGGGCATGGCGGTGACTGGCGCCTTACGCTGGTCCTCTTCGGCCTGCCTCTGTTCATAATGCCCGAAGTCGTCGAAGATGCTCGTTGAGTGCCTATACGTGTGCATGATCCAGAGCACCTGGACGCCTTTGGCATAGGGCACCTCCTGGGCGTCCCTCGAGTTTGTCACCGGCTTGTTCTCGTTGTTCTCGAGCTTGATGTGTCTGAGATGTCCGTTGGGCACATCTTTGACGTAGATCCAACGCACGCGGAACTGCCCCTTCCACTTATCTTGCGACCAGACCGAGCTGTTGCTCTGGTAGTCGACCGGAGAGACCATCTGTGCCATGCCGCAAAAATGTCCGGACCCGTTCACGGAGAAGAAGAGGTAGAGGGGGGCGCCGTCGCGATTGACCTCGCGAAACGCCTGGTCGAGTCGTTTGTTACCGTGCTCGGTGCTGCACCAGATCTCGTACTTGATGGACCGGTGAATGTCGTCCTCTGAGTACGATTTTATCACGAAGAACCTGGTGCTGGGCTCAGTTTGGATGAACTCGATCGGGTTGTAGTCGTTTTTGATCTTGAGTTCGTCCAAGACTGGGTGCGAGAGGTTGGTAGGAGACGAGGGCGCCTGGGGGAGGAACTGCTGCTGCTGCTGCTGTTGCTGTGGCGGCGGTGGTGGCGGCTGCTGCTGTTGCGGAGGAGCTCGTGCCTGCTGCGGAGGCGATGGCTGGCTTGCAGGCGGCGGCGAGGGCGCGCGAGGTGGCGCTGGAGGAGACGCCGGGCGGCGGTTCCACGCAGGCGCCGGTGTCGCCCTCTGTGACTGTTGACGCTGCTGCTGCGGTGGTGGCAGCACCGGCGGCTGTACGTGGGGCGGAGGTGGCGCCTTGGGAGGCGGCGGGTTGTTCGAGCTCTTTCCCTCGCCCCAGGTGCCGATGTCCATGTTGTGTTTGCCCGGAACGATCGGAGGCGGGGGCATGCCGGCCTTCTTCTTCATGCCTTGGCTCGACGACAGTGGCGCCACCGGCTTGGCGGGCTGACTCGCTACACTCGCCCATGTGATTTTGCGTGGCTCCTTGGATCCCTCGGGTTTGGTGCCCTCGTTCAACGAGAGGCCCTGGACGCTCTGCTCGACGGTCTTGACGTCGCTCTGATAATAGTCCTCGTACCTCGCCTTACGAGGCGTGCCCCAGGCGTTGTAGTCACCGTTGCCTGGAAAATAGTTGAAGGCGGGTTGTCCGAATGTGTTGAAGCCTCCACCGCTGCCGGCGGAGTACATGCCGTCCATGCCGTAAGCATCGTGGCCCATCTGGCTGCCGTACCCGGACAGGAACGCGACTGGATCCGTCGTGCCGTTGGACCACGTGCCGTCGCCGGCGCCAAACGCTTGGTAAGAGAAAGATGTACCTGGGTAGTATGGGTTGTACGCTTCGCCCGCTCCCATTGGGTAGTTCGAGTGCTGCTGAGAGCCCGTACGCCAAGATTCCAAACCAACGTCTTCACTGTGATCCCCGTGGCGGTGCTCCTTCGGACCATTGCTTACTGTAACAATCACAACCATTATCAATCACTTTTTGTATTTCTCTTAACTGAATATGCTATCTAATAGACAATTAAGTGGAGGGCTCAAGTTCGCTAAAACGTTTAAACCAATTTCAGTTTGTGAGCCATCATTCAAAAAATTTTCCATTTCAGAAATCATATCAGACGATTCTTTCAATGACATAGAATCGTCTGAATTTTTTAAATCAATTTTTCAAACATCACCTCACAAACTAAAGTTAGTAGGAAAGTTTTAGCGGAATTGAACCTTCAATCAAGAAGTTTATATCTTTTTTTATCATGTTCAACACTTTTCATCAAAAATTATTCTTTTCGTTTTTTTTATAATTTTATAAATGAATTAAGTTAAGTTATTCTGCTTTTATTCGTTGCATCGTTCAACTTAACTTTTAATGGCAAAAGCAAAGTTTTACACTTAACAACTTTTTGATAAAAAATATGGCCTTTAAACACGAAGGGTAAACAGGTCATACCTACAACTTACGATGTAACGAAAAATTTTGTTTATTCATGATATATATCAAAAAATTAATTTTTGATCAATACGAAAATATTTTGTTTATTCGTGACACATAAAAAAAAGATTAATGTTTGATAAGTACACAACAGCTTTTATGATTCCACATATTCAACGACTTATAATAATAATTTCAATTTTAAAATCTTTTACATTATCCAAAAACATTTGGATCCCGGCGCAAATACAAGTTTGGAATGTCTAATCAGAGAATTTTTTATTAAATTTGTTTACAGAAACTCAACGCAAGTGCGTTTGTTTTTCTTAGACATAAATACTGCATTTTTTTCAACTTCCATACGAAATGAAAATGTATTCAAGTCAAGGTTGGAAAACAGAAAATGAAAATTCTTCTTAAAATTTAAATTTCTGATATACATGCGGATGAAAGTGTGGGTTTTAAGTGACCCTCAAAATTGCTTTTCAATACTTTGTTTAAAGCTCAGCTGTCGTTTACTTTGCAAAAATTAATTTTCTTTTAACATGATAAACTAAATCGAATTACCGTAATCTATAACTACATCGCCAAACACAAAGAACCATAATTTCCGGTCTCCAAGTTGCCGATCACTTGACGTTTCTTATCATCCGAATCACAGTTCATTTAAATTCCCTGCGTGTGAATGCAATTCAAAAAATAAAAAACAACTTGACAAAACAAAAAATAAAAAAAAATAAATAAAAGTTGTTAGTTGTTACGTCGTTGTTCGAGGACAATAACAATAACAACAAATGAACCGCTCAGTTTGGCGCAATAAAAATCAATAGCAGACTCTCTGAATCACTTAGATTATTTTCTCATTCAAAGCATTGCCAATCAAATCGATCTCAATCTCCAATAAATGAAAACTTTCCTCTATTGTGTCTTCTTTTTTTGCAACAATTCGTTTTGTTTCGGAAGACCAAACAAAAAACAACGATTGGAACAATGAAAGAGAAGGACAATACAAAAAAAGGTAAGAATCAAAATCATAACAATGGAGAAAAACAAAACAAATTGGCAATAATTAAAAATGGTGACGATTGATGGTTGACAGGGAACCAACAACAATGGCAACAATGGGTGAGCGGTGTTTTTTGTGTTTGGAGAAGCGTGAAAAATTGTGCGCCGGCTGGGAGAGCGCGCCCGTGGCGACCAAAACAATGTCGCAAAGGTCGTGACGACGGTCACGCGCTCGCGGCGGGCGCGCGCAAAAACTTGATCGCGCGATACTTGCCCTGATTGTTGGTCTGTCCTTTCATCCGCTGCATTCCGTGGCATGTAAAAACAGATAAAATTTAGATCGCGGCTGGCTCTGGCGGTTTGTTGTCGTCGTTCACAACGACGTCGCAACGCCGAACTGACCTGATCTGATACGGCACCTGACAATCCAGCTGACATAACCTAAACTATATCTCTAATCGGACTCGAGAGCTCGCGGATCGATTGGCGCCGACTCGAACAGAGGGGAACTGGAAACAAAAACAAAAACAAAAAAAAGAGGAGGGGGAGCCGCACCGGTCGGTCTGTCAAGAATCCTCGCAGCTCGGCTCGGCGGTTGTCAAAAATGCCGGAACAAGCGACGCACGTAATCACACCGAGCGCCGCGCAAAACCACCACGCCGAGCCAAACAAACAACACAGTCTTGTCCGGTGCGATTGCACTTCCACGGCCAGTCCAACAAGCTCGCCGTCCACATTTGCATCCGCGCTCTGCCGATTTTTTTGTCTCTCGCTTACGCACAGTTTAATAACTCTGCATGTGACGTCCACTGACCTCGCGCCGTCTGCGGGAGGGGGCGGCCACCTTTTTCTCTCGCCGATCGCTTTTCTCACCGTCCTTTTTCACGCAGAGCATTGCCAACCAAACGAACTGTTTCCGTCCCAGTAACGTACCTAGTTGCGCTTTCTCCCGATCAATCTTTCCCCTCAGCAAATTTGACACCAATTTCTTCTACAATTCTTGTAAACAATGAGATCCTGTTAAAATAAACAAAAATATCTTGCGAAAATAAGAGTTGATTTATTTTTTGTCTGCTCACTCAGAGCTGAACTTTACAAAGATTTTAATCACTTTTTCATACTCCTCAATGATAAATACAAGGGACTTAGTTTTGAGCGTCCAGTTTCCGGTAGAATTTCTTGGTATAGTGTTCTATCCTGTTCTCTAAACTTTCTGCAAGAAGAACAGGAGGTCAGTTGTTTGTCTAACTCAAATGTTTGGACAAACTTAAACATTTCAGACTGCTTACCACAAGTTACTCGTTGCATTAGTGGTTGGTAAGTTTTCGATTTTGTCCCTTGTAACAAAAATTCTGCTTGGTATTCGGTGTCTGGCAGATCCTGCGACAATGTGTCAAGGAAGTCCTTTGCCATTGACATCCTAAAAAAGTAAAAGAATACTGATTCAGTTTTCAGACAGGACGAAATGAAAAATAACGTTTCTCTTTGTTTTTTAATTACTTTACAGAATTCGTAGCCCAGTCTTCTTGCAGGTCTTTGATGACGAATCTCAAAGTCTCTTCGTCTATCTGCCAGTTGACATCCTCGTAATCACAACGTACCAAACCCAACGGCAGCTCGTGTGCCATGTTATATTGAGGTTTTCTTGGACACTTTTTTATGTCCAGCAGATCTGAGATGATCTCAGGTTTCTCATGCTGCTGACCCACGAGAATCAGCAATCCCATGATGCAACGTATCTGATGCCAAAGAAAGGCTTGACTGGTTATCGTAAATACACACATGTCGTATCCCGAGGCTAGCATCAAAAATTGTATCTATTAGAATGTGAAGTATTAAAAAAGTTAAACGTACAATAACAGTACAATACTTAAAATAATCATATTTGTCTTACATAATTTTTCATAGACTTACAATCGTCGTTATCTTTATCACATCGAACATGAGCGTTGTCAACAGTTCTTTCAAAAGTGACAACTCCGTTGCCCACATCCATCTTGCAAAGGTTTCGAAAATCATGCGTCCCTATCAAGTAGCCGGCTGCTTTGTTCATCTGTTCGACGTTCATGTTACCCTTTGGAAAATAGTACTTGTAAGTTCTAGACCTGCAGTCGAATCTTGCCGACATTTCTTGCGCCGCGGGACTCCAGGCGGTGCATCTAATACTCCGGGGAAGCAACCGATTGAGAATCTTGCAGTACTTTATTTCACCCTCCAAGTTGTGCTGTTCTTCTGGTTGCAAACAACTTCGAACGTCCAGGGACACAACTTGGGAAAACGCACTGACTCCCTTATCGGTTCGACCGCAGCGATTGTAATTCGAGCTCTCGCGGTTTTCGATGAAGCAACTTTTCATCAAAGCAGAAAAAAGGTGAGCTTCTACAGTGTTTGAGGTGTCTTCTTGAACTACAAACCCGTCGTGGTTCCAACCCAAATAGTAGAACTTCAATAGAATGTGTCGTTTGGGACATCTGTGAAAAATAAAATAACTTTACAATTTACTAATATTGACGGGATGGGGTTTACAAATTCATTAAACTTGATACTTACTTTGAAAAGTTAAATACTTTTTGTCTCTTATATTTTTCATTTTTTCCGCTATCGTCTTGGTGAACTCTTTTTAAAATCTGCTGCAGTTGAACATTTCGAGCTTCCAGCTTGATAATTTTGTCTATCAAATCCTGAATGTAGGATAAACATGGCGTTAAAAATTTATGTGATAGTGATGGGCATTGTTTGTTAAACATTGTTTATTGACATTGTTTTGTTCTTGAAAATGTGTAAACAATTGGATGAATAATGTATTATTAAAGAATATTAATTTACGTTTTTTTCAAGATTCGCCAAATCCTCGTGCCTTGAAATCCCTCTTTTGCCTCTTTCTTTTCTCGTCGATTCCATGTTTTTTATTATATTCCACAAATCAATGCATACGAAATGTCCAGTGGAGAAACTGTATTTACTTTGGGTAGTAGCACGTGTAGTCTCTAGACACTGAAGTCAGCTTCAAAACTCGCGTTTTGTCACCAGGAATGTAACCTCAAAATTTTTTACCTTTTTTTTTAAAACTGCCATTCGGCACGAACAATACACAAACGAACTTCAAGGTCACCAGTCTGTAAACAAACCAGTTGTTATTATTCTACCAATGTCAAATCATTTGTAATGTCAAATTGAGATTAAATGTCATTGCAAAAAGAGACTGAAGGGTACGAATCGACGAGATTCGGGCCTGGTCAACTTTTATGGTTAACCAAGCGTCGGTAACACAGTTCTCCGAAAAGCCACCCGCTGCGATTGCGCCTGTCACACGCACACACAGAACACTCCGCTGCATATTTATTTCTCGGCGTACTTCAGTGAGATCGCACACCGTCCGTGGCACTGTTTTGGTCGAGACTGTGTCGAATCGCGTGTCCCGGTCGCGCGCAAACAGCCTGCCGCAACACTTCTGACAGCAACCTATCCGCAAAATCGCATACGCACGTCAACATTCGCGCAGCGTGTTTATCTTTGAGGTTATTTCGCGATTCCACCCCCGTTACAATCAAAAATCATTTTTGTTTACCTTCCTCAGCTGTCTAAATCGAAGCGTGAGTAGCTGTCAAAAATTAACCTCGCGAATGTCAGTGTTTTTATCCCCCATTGTTGTGATACAATTTTTTTGCATGACTGTATTAAAAACAATAATAAAAACTGATAACTTTAAATTATTTTTTTATGTCCTGTATATTGTTTGTTTTCAAAATGTTGACTTTGATTGTACATGGTATTTTTGTGATTTTTAATTCACAGAAGGTCACTTCAATTCAATTGAAAGATAATTTATTATCAAAATCTAAACATCTGTTCTCGCCTAGTTGTATTTTTTTTCTTTTATTTTTCGATATTGATCTCATTGTGCTTTTTTCCCTCTCGTTGAAAAGTCAGTTTGAACACTGTTTAATTATGTATTTTGTATTTTTTATTCTGTTCTATGAAGTGAAAAGCTTTTTTTGATACCAAGCTGTTTCATGATCCCTCAGGAGGGTTGCAATTATAAAAAAAAATCCAACACTCACGATATTTAATGACACCTGTTGTATTTCGTAATTCATCGATGTTATATTTTTCAGTTTTATTTCAAAACAAATCGAAATTTATTGCATCTGCTGAGATTTGCTAGTAAAAAATGAAGCTGCGAGGAGAAAAAAATGTGTGATTTGTATGCAAGAGATAAGAACAATGAAAAAGTGATCTTCGTGCGTTGATTGAAATGTTTTTTTTTGTTTGCTGCGCTTTTCGCGACTGGTCGTAAAACAAAATAAGGCCAGGAATAAATAGATCCTCCAGATGTTCGGAGCTCTTTTTTTCCACCCTCTCTCATTCCATCGCTCTTTTCCTTGCATTTTGATGCGACGTTTTCTTAGCAAATAATTAAGCACGCTCCACAACCTTTTAATCGGTTTAAATCCGATGATTGTATTATCGACAAAATGGTAAAATAAAAAATTTGTCCCTCTTGATGGCATTAAAACCAAGGAGAGGTGAACACATTTTTTTTATCAATATTTTATTTTCTGCTCAGCTGAAAAAGAAATCTGAATTCAATTTTTTAAAATAAAATCCTTTAGTTCTTATCTTTATGTAAAATTTTGATTTTAAATAAATGAATATGGTATTTCCCTGTTAAATGTAAATGTTTTGTGCATTTACTTTCTTTTTCTTTCAGGTTTGATAAGTCGCGCTTGTAAAAGGTTACAAACAATTGAAGATGTGTCGCGAATAAAAATACATATCGCGTATCATTGCACGGAATTATAAAGTCAAATTGGATCCGTGATATTGACTCACTTTATCGAGGATCTGGAAATAGGAAATTTCATTCAAACGTATACGCTCTGCGGTGACTGGTATAACTTTTCGTGATAATCAAAAGTTGTTCTTGTTTTCTAAAATGTTTACCTTGATACGAATCGAATTGCGGGATGCATCATTTATTCGTGTCATCTCAAATGCAATTTCATCGCCTTCATCATAATTTTTCACATTTTTCATCGCATAAAACATGTTTGTCTTTTCATTTTTTTTTCCAGATCAATTCATGCGGTTTTTGTTAATGAAGAACGAAGAGAGATATTATACCTATAAGCTAATGGAATTAAATTCACTACGAAAGACGACTGGCAAATTTGATATGATTTAAATAATCGGAACACGTTTAATTGAGCGATCGTCTTCAAGAGAGAATTTTCATCCACCGACATAACAAGTTTAGCGTCACGATTTTGGAATTCCGGAGAAGTTTTTGACTTTGTGAGCTACGAACTTGATGGAATCTGTTGAAATATATCTGAGCCCGAGAATTGCTTCGAACATTAATCTGCACGAGGTATCTTGTTCGTCGTTCTATTTTTGTTAGTCGTGTATATAACAAAATCACATGCCAATCACTGTGCCATCGAGGGTGTCACTCAATGGTAATAATGAAATTCTGATTGTCACTGATGGCACTGAAATTTTGGGGGACAGACGCACCCTCAAAGAAAATAAAAATTCAATGAATAAAGCAAATTTGGAAAACATGAGATCGAATTGTTGTATTAAAAGAGGATACATTGTGCCATACAACTTTGGTAATTTGTAACGATAATATTTTTAATAAAAAATTGAAATCTAATTATAATTCAATTTGAATAATGTAATTCGAACCTAACAACTCGCGAATTTTAATCAGCAGAATGGGTTCAATTAAGTGATGTTTATTTGGCAAATAAAACATGTTCGAGTGCAGTTGATGTACACAAACAATAATACATTTCAAATTGCATGTTTGAGCAGCATTTGAGATCATTGTTTATTTGACGATTCCACAAACAACAAATTCATTGCAACACAATTTTTTGTCAATCGTCCGAATATTCATATGAAAAAAAAAGTTTGCCGCAAAGCCAACAGTTTCACTGCTTGGTGAATTTTTAATTTTTCAGTCACTTTACTTCAAAGCATACAATCTTGTCTTGTTGAAAAAAAAAAAACAAAAAATAAACTTAGCTGTGAATCCACTTCGTTTCCCAGCTACTTCGGCTTCCAAATCGAATTCAATTTGTGAAATTGAACCGTGACTAAAAATTTGCTACTTCTATCGCTTTCATGTAATCGCAAAAGTCGAATTAGCAGTTGCGCGCGTTAATTGGTTTCACTGCAAAAGAAGCGTATCGAAAAAAAAAAAAAAAAAAAAAAGAATATTCGATGAAAAGATCAGAAGTATCGATGAACCAATCAGTTGTTTTTTGTTTGTTAATTTGTTGTTGTAATTTCAACTGGTCGTTGTTGCTGGGTGTGCGAAATCGCCGATAATTTCACGGCCTAGATGCACATATACTATATTTCGATAATTTTAACGCATTATTAGCAGGAAATTGAATTTTGTGATTATGGATACATGTTTCTAATCATCGTTACCGAAACATATTTCAAATTAAAGTCCGCGCCATTATTCGAAGGAGAAATTGAAATCACGATGAAATGTGGTTTTACGCTTGACAAATGGGTGTATACATGCAACACCTCGATTTCCCATTCAAAGTCAAGCCTTTCATAGACTTCAAAAACGAAAGAAAAACATTAAAAAATGAATCTTTCTGAAGTTCAGACATTTGTCGGGCAGATGGAAAGTAGTTATGCTCGGTTCTTTTAGTTCCTAAGAGACCTCGTAAGAGACAGTTTCATTTGCAATTAAAGAAACATCTTTTCCATCAGTGATTTAATTTCTAATTACGTACTTGAACGAATTCCGAAAACTTTTCACTCCTCGCTCGGGTCTTGTTGTTTATTCGGGCAATTTGCTTAACAACTTTTCGTAGACTTCTTTTATATTTTAAATCATTATTTACATTTTTATATTTTATACCGCGTACAACGTATCTGGAGAAACTGCCATTTTTTTTCATCGAGCTTTTCCATCGACGCAATACGTTTAGTAAAAATAATCTAATGGTGAGTTGCGCTTTATCAGAATGAAAATAAACACAAAGCTGAGAACTAGTTTTCAAACGAGCCAATTATTTATCGCGAGTGTTCATCAATTTCCTTCAATTTGGTGTAAATACATTTGATGAATAATTAATTTAGGTTTCCAATGAAGCGGAAAAACATTGCACTGAATGGCAATTTTCAATTTATGTTTTAAGCACTTTGAGGCACAAACGGCGAAAAAAATGTTGCACTTTGTTTGAATTTGATTGATGAGTGAAAATAGAATCCGTTTAGAGAGTACATATCGTATCATTTTTTTTATGATTTCCATTTCCAGACGACTACAGCGGAAACGGGAAACATTTATTGCGTTATGTAATTTCTCTGAATGTAGAAGTAGGTACAACAGTTTTGGTACCATCAGTACGAAATTAGAAATTTCATTGATTACATTTCCAATTAGTCATTCAGTCGCTTAACTATCGTTTTAATCATTTTCGGTTTGATTAATTTCACTCCTCTTACAAATTTCGAAATATAATTAATTGAATTTTCATCGAGATTTTCATCAAATTGCAAACTGATTGCACGACAAGATCAGGTTCAAATTGGTCTATAATTCTAAAGCTATTATTTTTATTCTCTAAAGTTTTTTGAGTTTCAATGTAGAACCACTTGTCCCTTTTATGATAAAAGTTATTTATAGAATTTTATTGAAAATTTGGAGAATTAATATCAAAGTTTATACCTATACTGGTACTCGAACAATTTGGTACAAACAAATTCACAGAATAGATTAAAAGGCATGAAACGTTAAATTTAGGTCCTGGTATATTTTATTTAATTAAAAAATTGTATTTACTAGTAAATAACCCATTAATAATTATAAAATACAAGTTTTAATGAACTTCACAGGATGGTTGTTTCAACAGACGTTATAAAATGCGCAAAAATGAAAAAAAATTGAAGAGTACAAAAATGATTTAAAAAAGTTAAATTGATATTATTTGTTGTAAACATTGCTTATATTAAGGTGGTTCTAGCGTGATAGTCAAAGCAAAAAGTTTATATTCTGAATTTTCATAAACAAATAGGGAAAATTATATTAAAAAATAAAAAGAAAATTGCATGTTTAGCATTTTTTAATGGCTTTTAAGCGATTCTCATGTTTCGTGAGTATAAACTTTCCAACTGGACTGTATCGAACCGACCAATCACAATCAGCCATTTGGAACTTAAAAATTGTGTTAACGTGATTGCACCTAAACTAGATGGTCAATATTTTTTAACTTTGCCAATGTAATCTTCAATATCTAAAGTTACTTATGTTAGTTTTTTGAAAAAATCTGACATCTCGTTTGATCAAAATACAAAATAATGCGTCTGTTCCAACGCCGTCGCTCTATAAGAAGTTATGCAAAAACATTGATTTTTAAAGGCAAATATCTCCGAAACGAAATGGTCAGTCTTTCTAAAATTTTGTTAGCAAATGTTTTTTACTGAGCTAGAACCACCTTAAAAGCAACATTGAAAAATGATACTGTATGTGCATGTGATGTCACAAACTGTATTCCGTAAACGTTTTACATTAAGATGATAAGACAATGCGTATTGAAATTGATCAATTCGAGATGGCAGATACATTAGTTTCCTCGCTGGTTGAATGTCTAAAATATCTTTAAAAATGAGGGAAAAAGCGTTTTGCAATACGAAGGGAAATGTAGATTTATTGACAGGGAATCGAGTTCGTGCATCAGCGATTGAAAATCAAAAATGACAATGCAATTAATTTTATTGGCAGACATATAAATTCCAAAATCAAGTCTCAAAAGTACATTATTTCAACAAGACCAAATCCCTCTTTAAAAAGTTTCAAACAAAAAGAAGACTTAAAAAAAGTGCGATTTATGGAAAACAAATTTTTTGCAATCGCAAATGTAACTATATGAATGAAGATAATTGATTGTTCCTACGTGAAATTTATTCACCCCAGATAAATTTGGGTTTATCTCAAATCGAATGACTTATCTAAAAAAAAAAATGATTTGCAGTGTACCTCAATCCACTAAGATTGAGATTGCCCCCAAAAAATGAATTTAAATATTCTGAACTTGGGAGAGCTAAAAACTTTGAGAAACTGCGAAACTATTCAATTTGAAAATAAACGATGGAACGAATATGAAACCGCTATCAAAATCACGATTCGGCAATATATTCAAGAGACTGGTTTAAATGATTTTCATTAGATATAATACATAATTCCGAGTATAATTCATTTCATCGATTGAATTGGATTTGGAATTTTCAGGTCAAGCATTGCCCAATTCCCGCACTTCATTAATTTTCACCAAAGTCATATGAGAACAACTTGAACATAATTATTATTCGTGTGCGATAACATTTGATCTGGCAAATTTGATAGTTTCTAAACGGATATTCGAGATTTTATTCCCAAATCCCAGCATGTGATCATTTTCTTCATTAACTTGTGAATAATAAACACAATTTTCATTATCATTAAACCCGAGAACTTATTTTTCATAGAAAATTGAAAGAAAATATATGAGTCGGTTAGTGGAAAAGCAATTCAAGTTTTATTTGATGTACATTGCAATTAAATCGTTTTTCCACTAACCGACCGAGTACATTTTTTTGTATTTTTATTTAAGTTAAATAAAAGCATTTCTTAAAAATTTTTTTTTTCATTTCTAGTTAATTTTGTTTGTATAATATTTCTGTATGTTTTTTGTAATTTTTTATGTAAATTAAGTTCGATGTTAAGTCTTTCGTCTTGGAAAAAATTGCTGTTCCAGAAACTGTCAATGATTTATCGGAAGAAAGAGTGAAAATTCACTTTTAATAAAATGAAAACAAACCGATGAAAAATTGCGATTAAATTCTTTGAGTTTATATTACATATTCTAACGCACTGTCGCAATAAAAAAAATGAGTTGGGATACTCGTTTTGATTGGGCAAACAAGTGTCCGCGACGCAAAGAGCCAATAACTATAATCTCGTTAGACGATCCATTTTTTACGGCTTGTTTTTTCTTATTCGCAAAGTAGAGACGGACGATGAAAAAAAAAACTCTAGAAATGGGTTAACGACGCTTTTTTATCGCTGCTATTCCTTTTCGAAATCTTGCGTTTATAACCGTTTTCGTCAGATTTATTGGTCCGCTCTGGGACCACCGCCAAAAATACTTTAACGACGCAGCCAGTTCGATAAAGATGACAAAAATTTACACGTCCTTGCGAATCCAAACAGTCCAACCTTTTTTCACCCCTTTCTCTCTTAATTCATTAACTTCTACCTTTATTTTGTAACACTTTTTTTTTCGATCTCAATTTTCACGTTACATCTTTTCCCATTAAGCTTCAACAATAACCATTTTTATAATGAATTTTGTTCGTAAAGCATAGACTAATTGCCTCGCGGCTACTTTCGACTGAATGTTTCATGCGATAAGTGTGTCGTTATGTTGCATTCATCCAAGTGTTTACGGACCTGATGTTACTAATTGTAAGAGCGTAATGAAAATCGCTTTGAGTGTGTTGCGTGCAATTTTAGCTGCGACACTAAATGCTTATACGGAAACGAAGTTTCGTTGCTGTTTCGACGTTAAAATGATAAATAAACTTTTTCCAGAAAAGCTTTCAATTTTGATTCACGCGCAGGCGTTCAAAATTGTAACGCGCACTTTATCAATAAAAGAAACCTCGTAAAAAACCTATCCCTTTTTTTTTATCGGCACTGTAAAAAAACAAGTACCAATATCCATTGTCAAACCAATCCATTGTTGAACAATTCATATCCATGCACGTATTAGGGAAATATTGCACCAGATGAAATGAAATCAAAATCGTTTTATTTCCCATATTTTTGAATCAAAACTTCTATGTAATACGTTTTTTTTTTCCATTTTATTGATGAACTTTCTTCATCTAAAAATTTTTCATCATTATCAGAAACTTCTTCATACCCGCGTTTGCAATTAAAAACTTCAATTAAAATTTGGAAAATTCTCTCGTGATATAGGGGACATCCCATTATCTCTTAATTTTACATCGAATCATATTTCTCACATTTCTCGCGGGAGAAGTCAATTGGCGAATGTCCGAACATCATGAACACGCAATGTGTTAAACATTACGCGACCATAATGAGTTCATACATGCGCTGCGTATATATTGACACGAAACCCGAACTTTCGTGTTAACTGAAAAAGACGCTCGCATAATATTTGATATCCAAAGCACCATTAATCTCAGTGAGAAACACCTTTTGCATCGTTGCAGAAATGGCGCGCTAGACCTTTGCAACTTTACACACCCGTGTGATTAATTTACATTTAACTCAATTGTTTTATAACGTAATTAAAATTGATTACTCTCCATGTAACAAAGTAGAGAACAAAAATATGTGCTTAAAAAAAATAATAAATGCAAAATAAAAGTGAAAATTTGAATTTGCAAACAAATAATCTCGCAAAAATCTCGCTTATTTTAATTAAAATTATATCGATATTAGTTTTAGATTTGTTTGACATGAATCACAGCAAAAATGTAAATTACCGTCATGTCCACAACTGAGTGAAAAGATAATACGTTAGTTATTAATTACACAATAATATCTGCTGATTGAGGGGAAAAAGTGACGCAATTAGCAAGCGATTCAAACAAGAAAAGAAAAAAAAAATAATAAACCGTTGAAAAATAACTGTACACTTTCGAACAATGTAAAAATATTACTTGTATGTAGACATTCTTTCTTTTTTTCGTCAATTTGTTTCGATTGAAATGTTCGGGGATGAGAAATAAAAAATAAGTTGACGTATTGAAATGTTTTTTTTTTAAATGGAACGGTCTATTTTGGTAACCAATCAAATTTGCTTTGGAAAATCCAATTCACCTTTAAAATTCGATACAATTTATAAGACCGATTGGGAGAGCTTTAGCATCTGTTGAAACGAAATCCGCGCGAAGAAACACAAGTTTATCGAGTTTAGCCAAGGAGATTTAATACTGCTGAGAAATTCGAGACATTCAGCAACGTGGGCACGTTTCTTCGCGCGAGCCGATCAATCAGCCGTGAGTGTTTGGACTGACTCTTCTGTTTTTCGACAAATGTTCGCACCGGTGTGAAAAACGCGCTGATGAATTACTCGCAACCGAGTTTTTAGATAGGAACCATCATCTAAAATGGCTGAAATTAGTTTTTATTGACGAATTAGTGCAAAATAATTTACAACAATTTACAGGTCTTAAACAAAAATATTAAAATAATGTCCAATAAAACGAACATAAAAAATAAAAAGAAAACAAATAGCTGAAAGGTAGAAAAGTACCTTTTTTTATTATTCATTTTTATTCGTATTTTATTATATTATATTATATATATATTTTATTATATTTTAACATCTTTTTTGTTTTGTTTTTTTTTTTTTGCAAATATAATTTTTTTTCTAGTTCAGTGATAAATTATCGATGGCAGTCCTCTCAATTAAGAACTATATTTTACAAAAGCAGTTCAACTCCGCGGTACAGCGAGATGCTCGCATGCATATTTTATAATCTAATCCATGCAATATATTTCGTTTCATCTCCGCGGTCCGATCGATAATCGACGAATTCTGCGGCGCTGATACAAATTTGATCAAAATGAAAACTTGATTACATTTGAATGGAATTTCCAAATTTTTGCCAATTTCTATTTCAAAACTTCTTTTTCCTTCTTTTTCCAACGTTAAATCGTGCAAAAATTGAAAATTTGTTTTAACAATTTTGTTTTCATTTCCGCGATGGAACAAGTTGAGATGAAATATTTCGCTATTCTTTTAAACAAGCTTTTAATCAACTCTTCGTGTTGTAATTTCTGTAATATCGTTTACTTCAAAAAATTAAGGCAGAAATTGAAACGAACGGAGAGAATTGTTGAATCATAAATGACGTTTCTATTTTGTTTGTTTAATTAGAAAATCAATATTAACCTGCTTCCGTAGTCTGTTTTAATCACGTCTGTTCTGTTTAAACGAATATTAAAAATTTCACAACTTGTTTTCAAACTAATCAGTTAATTAGACAAATATAAGTTTTTGTTTTATTATATGGAAAACAAAGGGCTGAGACGAGCTCTTTGAATTAAAGTTCGCGACAGCACTCTGAATTCGGTATTGTTTCTTGTGGTTGAACGACGAGTAGACTTTTGCGGCGGACGTGGAAAAGAGAAAGAAAGAAAGTAAGATGAGAATAAAAACATCAGATGTACTCACAAGACATAAAAGGGCGATACAAAAACGTTCAGTTTTTGTATCGCCCATTTTGTTCGAGAAGCAAAATTGACTTTCACGGATAACTGAAATAGTTCGCAACTTTTGAAACTTTTCTTGATACATTTACTAATTAAATGCACTTTGTTTGATCTTCAGTACACGAATGTACCAAATTTTAACCAATCAGACTTACCGAAACAGACATTTGTTTATTTTTTGTTTTTTTTTTTATACACAAAAAATGTAAAGTTTATTTTATAATTACACACTGCCTTTGAAGTCACGTGTAATTTGAAGCCCTACCCTTCAGGCTGAAATCGATTAATTGATTGTATTATTGCTGGGATTGATTTTGAGTTAATTAATTTACTATTAATTTGCGGTTAATTAAGTTGATTAACCACTAACATGTAGGTTAATGAGAATAACTTTGATCATCCTTATCATAATTTAATGTCTGAAAACTTTCAACAATTATTTATAAAATATGTGTTAACAATAAAAGCAAATTTTTTTTTTATTTTAAGACGATTTGAATGATAATCATTTTGGTTAATGAAATAATTGAAAGACTAAGAACAAATTGTTTTGAATGAATACGTGGGCTCTATTTGATCAGTCACACATTACCCCACGGGTCATAATTACCGCAATTGCCCTTAGGTTGTTTTTAGTAATTTTTAATACAAAATATTTTTTGGTTTCATGTTTTAAAAAATGTTTTTTGTGTTTTTTTTTCATGTATTAAAAATGAAGAATTTTGAAAGTGAAATATATACCATATGTTTTACAATGTTGACTAGCGTTAAAATAAAAATGCAGCCAATAAAGTAGAAGTGCATTGGGACATTAACCGGCATTAACGACAAGCAATAAGTAGTGAAAATAATTCACCCCGCCCCGGTTAGCTGTTAAAGTTTCGGTCATGAAGGTAAAAGTTAGAACACGCCGACTGTTATATACCACCCATTTATTGTGAAAATAAAATTCCCAAACGGACAATGTTGTGGTTAAGTTTTTACTTTTACGATGTCTTTGCTAAAAAAATGAAGCAACATTTTTGAAATGAAAACAGACGTAGCGAGCAATAAAAATTCCCGTAAAAAATCACTCTTATTTTTATCCTCATATTAGTTTTATAACCATGTTTGATAAATCTCGGTTCCTTATATCAATCAAGTTTCTGTTGTATGCAAATGAGCTTCGAAAATGATAATAAGCCGTCGGAAATTGGACGGGTCAAAACTATCCAATTCCGACATGACTGCAACCAAATTGAATTTGTCGGGACTATTATTTTCGAAAATAATGTGTACCGCCGCATTATTACAACCGGATTCGATTAAACACTTAAAACAATGGTGAACAATCATGTCAACGACATCTCGCAGCTGAACCAACAAAGTAGTTAAATTGCCTCGAATAAACTTTTCACGTTAAATGTTTTTGGGAGTGGACCTTACGGAAATTTATACGCAAAATGTAAATACGAAGTCTCGTAAAATTTTGGCAAATGTCGCAGTAAAAGCAAATAAAAATTTCAAAATATGTATGATTTTTATCTCGAAAATTGAAAACTGTTTTATTAAGTAATATTTATTGATTTTTATTGCGAAAACAAGTCTCTTAAATTAAGACATGAAAAAGGTAATTTGGAAAGTGATGTAAAAAATGTATTTTATGTAAAAAAAGGTACTCTGAGATTATAATAATTGTGTTGTTCAGTTTAAAAATGATCTCAAGGTCAGACCAAAACGTCGCAATGTGTTAATAAAATTTTTATAAAAACAAAAACCAAGACCTGGTCGGACATTGACAAAATTAGATTCGAAATTACCATATAAAAAATTAGATACACAAATACCAAAAATAATATCAAGATATTTTCATAAATTTAATACATTTTTTATGTATGTATTTTTATATGGTCATTTTGTACTGTACTTATTGTTATTATACTTTTATTATTTTCTCTAAAATTATTACAGAAAAAATATTCTATCATAAAAAACGTTTTACATTCATTTTATGTTTTCGCGCAAAATGAAAATAATCAAAAGCTGAAAAAATATACTGATATTTTGGTAAAGCGCGCCCGTAAAAAAAGCTTACCCCGTTTATGATTCATAATGCGAGTTTTCTTTCAGACTTTCTCGATTACGACATTTGTCACACTTTTTTTCTCCAGAACTTTTCCCCTAAAAATATAAGAACTTAGGTGAGTTTGTTCTTTCGTAATAAAACACTTGAAGGCCCTTAATTATAAGTTAATACATTAGATCAAGTAAATAGAAAGGAGACCTGGTATATCGATCGATCCAACTTTCAGTAAATTATTCACGTTCGTAAAAAGTAATAAATTAAAAAAATAATTTGATTGATGACTAGGATATATATTCTTTTTACTTTTCTAGCTGACTGCCTCGATAAGACGAAATCGACCTGAATATGTAGAGTACAGTAGTTGAG
Organism: Trissolcus japonicus; assembly: GCA_030522925.1. Taxonomy (NCBI): domain Eukaryota; kingdom Metazoa; phylum Arthropoda; class Insecta; order Hymenoptera; family Scelionidae; genus Trissolcus; species Trissolcus japonicus. Next base: position 87,187 of record JAPYZS010000396.1, read on the forward strand.
ATCTTTCTGCATAAAATTATTCGTATCCGCACTCACTTATATTCATATGCCTTACGGTCTCGCTTTCAAAATTTCAAACGAGTAGATCTCATCACGAGTTACGAAGTGAATTGTCATTAACTTTTTTTTTTTTTCAATTAAATTCTGCTGTAATTGAAAGAGAGATTGTGTTTAATTTATCAATTTGCTATACATTGTACTTATTAACTCAAGAAAAGGAATTCATTTCCGTACAAAATTTTCTTATTTTCATCCCAAAAGATGTTATATTTCTTTTACCGTCATTTTCACTGTTTAGAGAAATTCGTTCAGCAGTTTTGTCCCAACAAATGTCTTGGTATTTGCGAAAAAAATCACTTTTTTCGTTCAATGAACATCAACTGATAACAGATTGAGTCACAAAACAGCGAGGGTGAAAATCGACATGTCTCCGGGATGAATTATGTTTTCAAATGTGTGTTATACGCGTAGGAAAATAAAGTGATGCGAAACATAAAACAAAAACGTGATATTGTAAGATATATACAATATCATCGTTTCTATCCCAAAAACGTTTTTTTTTTCATGAACAAATTCTATTCTCCGACGGGGAAGGAAAAAAAGAAGAATTTGTTTCGTGAATCTATTCTTCAAAAATCATTAAAATGAGATAAAAAGATGTTCATTCAATTGCAATCGTGGCTAACCTTTTTTGAAGTATATAAATTTGATTTTTTCTTCAGAGGCAAAAGTTCATTCTTGCGGTGCAACTTATGTAAAGTATGCAATGTATCGACTTTTATTTTTTATGAAAAAAAATTATGGCAAAAAAATTCAATTATTTTTATACGCGTTCAGATAAAATGAAAAAAAGCTCACAACATTGTATAAACAGGAAGTTTAATTAAAGAAGAAAAGTTTGTTTTTATTGAGTTGTTTCAAACTAAGTGTCGAATAATAATTATCCCGCGAGATCGTACGTGCGATAATTTGCAAAATATAGTTATCTCCCGCTTGTAAGCTAACACAAAGCTCCGGCAACTATTCACAATTGAAATGGACCGAGAGCGAGCACGGTGATATCGTAACTTTGCGTGCAAAAAAAAATCCGAAACAAACAAAAAAGAGACAACGTGTTATCGAGCGTTATTGTTGGCCGTGTCGCAGAGTCATTTTGCAACGGCTGACATCATTTATCCTGAAAAGTTCGCGATTTTCCGTCGACCAATTTTGTTTCCTAAACTATACACTTTATATCGTGACACTTGAACAAAGCTGCTTTAATTGAAGAAAACAAAAGCCTGTCTCGCTAAAAATGCATCGATTTTCTGTATCTCTTTACAATAACAGAAATATACTTTAACCCAATAAAAATTTTCAGTAGAAAAATTCTAGTGGATAAAATTCGTAAGGAAAAAAATTAGGAGATTACGTATACAGCTTGATCAAACTTTTGATAACTGACAAGTTTTTTTGCGCTCGAATGTGTCGCATACAAATACTTATAAATGGCTTGACAAAAATGCACACATTTTCCGCGTTTTTTGGTATGTTCCCTAAAAGCTTCGCACAAATTTGAGCGGAGATTTGCTGCTCGTTCGCGGAAGGCAATTAATGTGCCACGTGTAAGCAGAACGCGCAAGTTGGAAATAATTCGCATTTCGTGATATGTTTATTACGACAAAAAACAATGAGAAATTGTTCGTACGGAAGTTCGTGTGACGACCGTGCTTAATGCGACGTGAAATTTGTATCCCCGAAAAAAGTCTGTAACGTTTAAAATAAGACAAAAAGATGTGACCGATTATTTTAGTTGAATCGAATTGCAGTTTCAATTGCAACCTAAATTTATGACAATATAGTAATTTTGTAATTTCTTTTTCTTTTTAAGCAAATAAAAAAGATCGTTAAATTTTTTTATTCATAAAAAAAGTTGTTTGATAAACTCGGGATGGTTCTTTGGTATTCATACGTGACTTTGCCGCATCAGGAAATGTCTCCTAAGGCGATACATGTGATATATACTTCAATCAATCACTTTGGCCTTTCTTGGGATTTCATACCGACAGATAGCGTGTATTTTCGTTTGATAAAAAAATTGCATCTTCATATACGAGATTCGCCATAATCTGGCTTGATCAATATGTGTGCAGCGTCGGGTTACGTTTTATTGGCTAATTAACCAGCGCGGTCACGCAAACAACAAATCCCGCGTGCAAAAGTGAAATTGTTTCCGGCCAGGCGAAGACTTAAAGAAGACGGAACGTCCGCCGGCGATACTATATTTATCATAGTGTCTGCTACGTTGGAATTCATTAAAGGGCACATCTGTAAATGTTTCGCCATCGATCTCTTGACGGGCTAACAATTTTTTTGTCCGCCTTCCAAAAGCCCGATTATTCGTCAAACCTTCACCCAATCAGTTTTCTTACTAAAAAGCCCTCGAATAAATCATTTATAATTGAAGCTTCATCCTCTCATTTTTTTCACAAGATTACCATGTAACTGAGAACATCCTTGATTGCTTGATCTCTCGGGCAAATTTTTATTTCAGCTCATGCTTCATGAGCTTTTAACTTGAAAACCCTTATGGGATAAAATAACGTCATTAAGAAACGAACAAACGTATACAGAGAAACTTTTTTTTTTTAATTGCGGATTATGTTTATTATATGAAAAAGTTTATGGCATGCCATCAATTTGAGAACACCGGCTTAAAGCGTCATCTTTATGTTTTATGGCTGACGATGCTATCTGTAATCAGAACGTTTCCTATCAGGTTAATGATATCATCGCATCAGCGTCGTGTCGAGTTTCAATTGGCCATTCCGAAACGTCTTCTCCATTCATAATGCCGGCATCATGAATTTAACTTGGCTTTGAATACTCAACGAAACGTATTTTACTTTTCTTCCAACCTCCCTTATTTGCCTTCAGGGGCCGTACAATGCAGGGATTTAACTGCCCCTAGTGATACCCGCAGTTTTTCCTCCTTCCATCCCCTTGATATAAGAATATTTTTATATATTACGATGAAATATACAGGTTTCCTTTGTTTTGCTTCTGGATGTAAGAGAAAAAAGTTGCATTCATTAACCATCAGGGGATCACACTTTTCGTGATCCCTCTCATTCAATATGAAAATAACAAACAATGCGGGACAGGCTAGTCATTTTGAAACAAAAATAAAGCATTGCAATGAAGAAGAAAATGTTTTTTCATTTCTTTCTCTACGATAAGTTATAGTTTTGGAAATCCTACATTATAATGTATACTGACGTAATTTGCGAACGTGTGCTAAATAAAAATGCGAATAAAGAATAGAACCAACTGCCCATTCGTTTGGTTTTCAGTTTCGTCAATGACTGTCAGACAAATGACAGTTATTTTCGCCACCATAAACGAGGCTGTTCTTTTCGCGTTTTCATCTAACGCATAAAATTTCACTCTTTAGTTGTGCTCAAAGTGTGCTCGACTTTATTGCTGGAGTAATCCTTCTGGCGCAAAGGAACGCTGACGAATATAATTTTATCGCCGTTGTAACGATATAGGGCCATTGCGAACTTGATGTCATCTCAATTTTATGCCATCTGGCTGCACCGTAACGACTTTATTAGTACCGCTGGCATTTCCAAGTTGTTACCCTTTAACGAGCGCGTGTGCGGTCTCCTATCCAAAACTTTTTCCCTCATATCGTTGCTTTTTCTCAAGCGATTGTTTGCAAACTCTATGAAACGTGTAATTTTCGTCAGTCTCCATTGAATTCGAAGATTAAAAAGATGAGACAACAAAAAAGAACACAACCTAATTTAACAAAATATAAAATGACTGAAAAAAATGCGAGCTACTTTTTGTACAAGTTTCGCGACAATCTGCGTCGCTTTCATTTTGTTCAAGATGTGAAATACATTTGTCTGTCGCGTATTTTCGTGCACGCATATTGCAATTTTGATTTAAAAATTCGAAATAAAACTGTTGCTAAAAAGATTTTTCTCTCTCTGAACTAAAGAGAATTGCTTTCCGCTTTATTTTCTCTGGTATAAAAAACATTTCTTTTTCATCTGTTTCTCAATTTTGCGAGTGCATGCGTTTAAAGTAAAACAAAAAGTTTTAGTTGTAAATTTCACAGCCGAGGAAATAAATTGAATGTAAAAACTTTTGTCGGTTTCGTGTATGTTTATATGAATTGCACCGAGGAAAGATTTTAAATACATTGAGGTAATAAATTTGAAGCTAATTTGATCGTAAAACTTATTAAAATCGTTACGCTCAGAGTTACATAAAATTGAGTTCGCCTCTTCTTATATCCGTCAATGTTATCGCACCGGGATCGAAAATTAAATATTCCAGTGTTATTTGTGTATTTTTTAAATCTTTCATTTCTTCTTTCTTCTGTTGAAACTTTTTTACGTAGAAAATAACCGCATTTGAAAATATGAAAGATAAGTTTTTTCCCTTCGTCTAATAATCAAACGGTATATAGAAAGCAATCACATATTTTGGAAAGGGAGTAACATTCACAAGGAGAATTATATTCTGATACCACATATACACATGCATGAAATCATTCAACAGCTGAATTCAATTTGCTAGATTTCGTATTAGAAGCGTTCACATCGATCGTTGGGTTTCACACTAATGATATAATAATAATTTCAACGCAGAAAAAAGTTTGTACGTTTTTCTTCTAGATTCTCTTTCTCTCTCTCTTTCTAAGTCATGACACTTTTCCATTTCTTATAGCAAAAACTTTAATTGTGAGTGAAAGACGAGATTTATTGAACAAGTTCGGGGGTTTTCTCTCGCCTATATTATTCGAAACATTTGTGCATGATGATGAATAACAGGAGCGAATATATAATTGACAGCATTTCGATTACCAAGATCAATACACGTTTCATCATGTACAAATTTACGCGTAAACAGAGATATGAAGTTAATGATTATATCCGTTTACAATAGCCGTGTTAGATGATCTTGCTTCTGTGAATAATTGGTATGGTCGCGTGACCTAACATTTTGTTTGATTCAAAAAAGATTTTTTTTTCAATTAGAATAAATACGCATTAGAAATGAGGGGAAAGCATTTTGAACTTTACTTTAATTAAACGAATATGAAGTTAACGAAAATTGTATTTAAATAGTTTGGGACAACCCACAGGGGCAACCATATACGTATAAATATATGTCGAATTTACATTTATTTTACATTAAATTTATATAAGTTATTGCCGCTTTATAAATAATTTATAAATGAGATATATATAGAATATATACGAATATATTTTAAGTAAAATATATTTTGAACTATATTTTTGTCTGTGTGGGCGACTAAATTAATTAACATTTATTTCTTCTACTTCATTAATTATAAATAATAATTGAAAAATTATTAAAATGTAGGTTAAAAATACCTTAAAATAGAGGACACAATTAAAGAAGTAATAATGTATGCATGAGATTAAAATATATGTAAGATATATTTTTATACACAAGATAATGAATGAAATTCGATCAAAAAAAAATATTGAAAAAATTTAGAACAGAGGTCGCAAAAATTTAGATGCTGTATATCACGTTTGTAATTTTCATGCAAAAACAATAAGATTCCAATTTAAGAAAATTAAAAGTTGAGACAAAAATAAATCCATGGCTTGAATTTGCAAATACCTTTGAAGCGAAATTTCTGGTAGTTCGTGCTTGATAATTGTTCGATAGATATAATTGTTCTCCTTCGTGACCGCAGATTCATTACTCATTGATTGTGTGACAAAGTGCAATAACTAGTCAAGAATAGAATACTTCACTTAAACATGAAATAATCTGTATATAATAATAAGCTTACGAATTAAACAATAGTTCTGCGAACAATGTTCAGACCTGTTGAAACATTGAACTAAGCAATATTCATAATATGTAATTTTATAAACTCATATAGATGAAACAATATTAACGTTTTGTAAAGAAAAAGATCTATTTCATTAGAGTAAAATGTTTAATGAAATAAACAAAATGCAAAAAACACCCTCTTACATAAACCTTATTAAAAATTTAATTAGCAAATTTTGATCGTGCCATTTCGTTGTAAACGTTATGAAATATGGTTATATGAAATTCGAAATAATGAATTTCTGTGAAAGGTAAAACAAGATGCAAAACAACGGGCATAATTTTAAAATTATAATTGAAATACAAAGAATCTCTTTCATCGTTTTTTTTTTCAGCATACAAATTTTCCTCGTTCTAATGAAGACGGAAAATGATTCAACGTTTTATGAAAATGGATTTTGTCAATGAAATTTTGTTGCCAATTTTTCGTTCTAATTATGCAGCAAAAAGTAATTAACCGTGAACTGAGAAGTGACTGGAATCAAAGCGAGTTTCCGTCAGTTTATTTTCGTCACACAAAATATCACACAAAAAAAAGTATAAGAGAGACCCGAATTTTGCTAATAAAGAAAACAAGAGTGGCGAGAGGAAAAAAAACGAAACTTTGGATATTTTACGGTGCCGTGTAAAAATATATGTTCGCCGTTCGATTATTTTTCATCTACCTAGCAGTGTTCCGTAGTAGCGTGTTTTCATTTAAAAATACGACGCACGAGAACAAACACCATAAATCACAGAATAAATTTTATTTTCAAATATTATCAAGTGAAGACGAAGAATATGCTGGATACGAATCGCATGCAAATGAGAATGCAAGAGGGGCATTAATTCAGACCATTTGTGCCCCCAACTTATTTCTTGCGAAAATTCCTCATATTTGTCGATGAAAATGATCAAAAAAAAAGTTGCGTACAAGCGAACTTGTTTTGTATGCCAGCAACAAATTGAATCTGTCGGTCCAAACTTACGAGTTTACTACTGAAAAGCCATTAGCATTTCAAAGTATATTTTTCGGGGGCTATTGACCGTACGGAATGGTTTATGTCAACCATTGCATGGGAATTTATGTTTTTGCTTGCATGACAGCGCACAAAAATGGGTCACCCGTCTATTTTAGATAGAATCATTACTGGACGTCTCGTATTTAAAACTCCCAAGTTACCGCGATAAAGAAATTCGGCTTTACGTTTTATATAAAAACCTCCTGGAGTTTCCAGTTTGGCCGTAAACTCTGCGGAAACTTCATTTTCTGTCATGTCGCAAGAAATATATAACCTGCGCTAGTAAAATTTTCCAACTTTCTGATGGCAAACGTGACTTTGATCACAAAAAATGTGAAACAGAATTTGTTAAAACCCTCTTCATTCAAATTTGTCGCTCTCGGAATAAAAATTCTTCTCTTTCACCAAATTTCGTATCCATCAAAAATGTTTTCCCTTTCATCTTTCTTATTTCTCTCACGTTGATTTAACCACCTAAAACTTATATCTGACTTCTTTTTATCAATCTTTTGCAGGACACGACACGCACACACCTGTGATTACACCAGGATGAGAGTCTGTCGACGAAAAGAACTTGTCCAGACAAACTAAACAAAAAAGACATGACTAATCAGCTACTGGCGAGCGTTTGCAGGATCTCCCATGCGGCAACGGGCATGGAATACAAATGATGACGGGGCATTGGATTGGTTGAAGAAGAAGACGAAGCGTCGAGCAGAACGCAGTGATGGCAAACGTGACCAGCGAGCTCGAGTTTTTCTCGAACTCGAGCTCGAACATCACCGAGTTCAACAACTGCGGCAATAACATGCCGATCGTGAGCCTGCTCACGCAGATCCTCTACATGATCGTCTGCGTGGTGGGCATCCTCGGCAACACCCTGGTCATCTACGTGGTGTTACGGTTCTCGAAGATGCAGACGGTCACCAACATGTACATCCTGAACCTGGCGATAGCCGACGAGTGCTTCCTCATCGGGATCCCATTTCTCGTCACGACCATCAGCCTTAAAAGCTGGACCTTCGGCAAGTTCATGTGCATAGCCTACATGACCAGCACGAGCGTGAACCAGTTCACCAGCAGCATCTTCCTGTTCATCATGAGCGCGGACAGGTACATCGCGGTGTGCCACCCGATCTCCTCGCCCACGATGCGCACGCCCTTCATCTCGCAGATAGTCAGCATCTCGGCGTGGGTCCTGTCCATCATCTTCATGACGCCGGTGTTCCTTTACGCGAACGTCATGTCGATCGACGGCACCCTTAGCTGCAACATCTTCTGGCCCAACGAGTACCGGGGCCAGACCACCTTCACCCTCTACACCTTCATCCTCGGCTTCGCCATCCCCCTCGTGCTCATCTTCATCTTCTATTTCCTCGTGATCAAGAAGCTCCAGACCGTCGGGCCGCAGAACAAATCCAAGGAAAAGAAGAGGTCGCACCGCAAGGTCACCCGGCTCGTTCTCACGGTCATCACTGTCTATGTCCTCTGCTGGTTGCCCTACTGGCTCACCCAGGTGGCGCTCATCAACACCGAGCCCAACCAGTGCAAGGAGACCAACGTCACTATCTTCCTCTTCGCTGGATTTCTCAGCTATGCGAACAGCGCGATGAACCCAATTTTGTACGCCTTCCTCAGCGACAATTTCAAGAAAAGTTTCACCAAGGCGTGCACCTGCGTCGCCGGCAAGGACATCAACGCTGCGCTCCACAACGAGAACAGTATCTGCCAGCGGGGCAAAACCTCCAAGGGCGGACCGTCTACCAGGAACGTGCCCTCTAGCAAGTCCAAGTCCAACCAGACCTTTGAGGAAGGCGAGTGCGGCCTCCTTCTTAGTAACGAACAGTCCGCCAACACCACCGTCACTCTCACCCCGAGATCCAATAACACAACGGGCACCATCAACCTCGAGTCCATCGAAAAGGAACAGCTGAGAGAGAATCCTTCCAGGACAAACAGGCCCAATAATGGCGCACAACTCACCCTTCTTACCCAAGTTTAAGTTTTGCGATGAAATTCGAAAATGCGAACCTTGATGAGATTGTTGTACACTGTGAAGAAGTATTATATTGTATAAAAAAGTGTGTATCAGGTTACACCAAGAATAAGATTTTACGCTTCCCTGTAAGAAAAAAGTGATTCATTTTAACTTACTTACAATGACTTCGAATCATTTATGTAGGCCCTTAAAAATTACATTTATCTTAATAAGTTACGCGTTTATCGTTAGAATGAAATTAATTGTTATCAACACAATCGTAACGATGTGATTTTAAAAATAACAATCATCTTGTGATGTCTCTTTTTTTCTTGTTAATTTATTTTTAAATAAAAATGTTTATACAACATTATTAAAGGGAGGTATACATGTAACGAACGGAAAATCGATGGTTTTTAAGAATTTTTTGTTAGTACAATGCTGGTTAAATTTATAAAGCAAAATATTTTGTACACTCAGAAACATTAACAACAACAATACTTTTTCATGTTTTTCTAATTCATTGACAACAGTTTTTAATTCTTTCTCTACATTTTGTAAAATCAAAAATGCAGGAAAAAGAAAAAAAATGAGGTCAATCTGATAGATAATTTTTGTTTAATCAATCTCGTTAGTTTGAAAAATCTAATTTTGAATAAAACTTCAAACGTTTGATCGCGCTAGTTAGTCAGTGCTTCTATTCGCTTCTATTGTTTGAACCGCTGTGTCTTTGTTGTTCGAAATATTGAAACGTAATATTTTGAATATCCTTGAATAGTTCAACTACTGATTTTATCCATAAAATTACATTTTAGTTTTGTAGACATATTTCCCCCCTTAAGCACATCACATATTTTTTGCAGGGTTTCTAAAAAATTACGTCAGATATAGTTTAATTTTACATTTTTCATGTAAAATTTACATGGAAGATTGTAATAAGTATACTTTGGTTTTACACTTTTTCTGCTATTACATCTCTTTTTTTACAGTGTATGAATCGATTTTAAAAAAATAAGAAGTGAATAAGAGTTATGAGCTTTCACGGAAAAAAAGTAAAATTAAAATATAAAATATAAAATTTTGCTTGCATTTTTCAAGTAAAATTCACCGGAATTTAAGGGAATTTTACTTGCAGGACATGTAAGTAATTTTTACATCAACGCACAGTAAATTCCCTTACCCTGTGTGTAAGTATTGTTTCTATAATTTTCAAGTAAAATTTACTAGCTTAACAAATGAAATTTACTTGCTGAAAAACACTAAATTTTTTCCGTGTATATAAGTTACTTTTTTTTCTGTTTATGTTGCGAGGCAGGATTTATTTGCATTCAGATTCTGTCAAAGATTAGAATCTGGTGACAATGTTTAATCTCGAGCTTAATCATTACATGCTTTACATCGAAATTGAATCATTTATAATGTGGTATTAATGTCGTAAACAGCCGATGTAAATAATGAAATTCGGTTTTCATGCCCTGACAAATTTGTCGCGCGCTAAAACGACAGAACTCATTTTGATGTGTAATATATCGTATGTACCATTGATTGATGATGCTGCGGAGACCTGTTATTCTATCTGTTTAAGATCATTAATATAGTATATATATCCGGTAACTGTAACCGCGCTTGTTACCATGTATGTTTAAAAATGATCTAATAAGTTTTAAAAAAGTTCAAATATTATGTCCGCAGGATGTTCAACATAGATCGTATTTTTTTATGGACATATACTTGGTATTCAAAGGACGTATATCTTTTGCATTTGTATTCATTCAAATGTTCGAACAAATCGGTAGTCAATATTTCTTAAACAAATTATTTGATGACTGTTGCGTATAACCGTTCAAAAAAAGGGTAAAAAATTTAAACATTTTCTCTAACGGCCACTATTATTACACTTTTTTGACATATTTATATTGATAAAATACATTCGCTTTGTTAAATATCAAGTAGGCTGACGAAAAATGAGAAAACTATTGAAACAGTCAACGTTGTTTCAAGTTTTTAAATATTTGTAAATTATTTTCAAATTGTTTAAAATCTGTGTCACCCCTTCCGCCATTTTCAGTTTTATACTCGATTTTTACAGCTACGCTTCAGTATATGTATACATATACATTATTATTATTAATATTATATTGGCGAGATGAAATTATTTTATTTTGTATGAAAGAATAATTACATAACCGAAAGCTTTGTTTACTTAAAATGTTGCGGCAAATATTGATCTGTTAAATATTTAAATTAAAGCTATCCACCATAATAGCTTTCCTGATTGCTTTTTTTATCATCAGTTTTCAGGTGTCAATTTTGATTTAAAAAATAATAAGCGAGGAAAAGTCAAATCCCCAGCTCTTCACAGTTCCGGCTGAGTGGAGTAAAACTTTGCGTTTGAGGAGAGAGCGGTTCAACATTGTCAATTATTTGGATGTAATTTCACTTCGCAGAACTTAATTTCACGTGTTCGTTTTCGTCGTACTCAGCAGAAAGTGTAATTTTAACTGATTGAAATAAATTCTCAATAAAAAGCGTTAAAATTTCATCGAAAACTTCCTCCGAACTCGGCGGGGAATCGAAAAACAGAACCAAAGGGCTGTGCAAATAAATGAAAGCAACCGCGTTTTTTCTGGTGCTCGATATTAGGTCGCGAGAAATTATACATTTGTATCGTCTGAAGTGTGATAAATGTTTCATATAAAAATTCCAAAGTGAGCATCGATTGAAGATTGTAAAACTGTTTTTGTAATATGTGTATAATCGAATCTCTGTGAAAATTTCTCATGCAAACGAAATGTTCTAGTCAATTGCAGGCCGAAACGATCGCCAATCGGAAGTGCAAAATATTCGAAATTTGACAGTATCCAACAACAAAATTGTCTTCTATGAGTTGTATATAACAAATTATATTAAACAAACATATCAAGTTGCCATTACCTGAAAAATGAAACAAACATTGAAGATCGACCATCTCGAAAAACATACTTTAATTTAGATGGTGTTTTTATAAGTATTTTAATGACCGGCAACGTGAAATTTATTTATCAAACAAAAATAAATTTCTCATGCATGCCAAGTAGATGAATTTATTTGCAATCATGAATACCATTAGAGGTGGACTAAGTTATAAACGCCATATATAATCGATTATATATGCTAACGCGCACAAATATTTCACACCAATTTAATTAAAGTGTTTTGGACGACACGAAAAGTGTTAAACCGGATCATGTAAAATCGCTACTTGGCAAAACGAAAAAAAAATGACAAACAAAAAAACAAATTTCTTTTTTTATACATCAAAGCAAAAATAAATTCATCCATTTTTTAAATTGTTAGTATTGCAATTGCTTGTTTAACTAAACGAAAATAAAAGTCAATGAATATGAAATATTATCAACGAATGCCGAGACTGATGCTCAAATATACAAAATCTCACATTTTCAGATAGAAAATACATTTGCCTTCAGCATGAGGAAACAAACATTTTGAATATCTTGCGTTCGGATGTTTCGGCCTGCGCGAATGCACCGCAAAACAAATACTAAACCTTCAGAGATAACTTACAAGGAAATACCAAATCCCGAAGTTATATTTGTATGTACGATTAGTCAAATAGCGGTGGACATTGTTTTCTAAACGAATATAGGTTGTTTTTTACTTTTTATACCTACATGCCATAGGAGCTCTTTTCTAAACAAAACCCTTGTACTTAATTCTTGTAATCCCGTCTGATTTGTCGATCGCACTGTACAAGAGACTTATTCTTAACATTTTTTCATTTTAAGAGAGAACATATTTTCGAGTATTTTTGTGCACTTAAACTTGTGTCGGATGAATGACAAACTTCGTGACAAATCAACAACGAGCATTAGTGTGACAAAAAAAAAATAATAAAATCGTATAAAAAAAGTACGTAATAAAATAAAACCTTATACACACTGAGAAAAATTTCAGGGTATAATTCCATGGAACCGAACTGAACTATTGATAACTTGAGTTTTTCAGCTTATTATAAGTTAAATTCAGCATTTTAT
>JAPYZS010000397.1:0-61684 GCA_030522925.1 Trissolcus japonicus
ATATAAAATTTGACAAATTTTAACTAAGTAAGTTTAACTAAGTTATGCATCCGTTGTTAATTATTAATATTTTATACTTTGGTAATTTATATTTGCAACTTCGTTATCCAGGTAAAGGGCGTTCATCTTAGCAGGCAAAACACTCAATCGTTCGGTTATTATGAGGCAAATTGTGAGTTTGTTTTATATTTTTTATATGAAGTTATGGAGGATTTTACCTGACTTTTTTTATCTTCGATTCATTTTTTTTATCATTTCGGAGGAGTTTGGATGTCGCCAAATAAATAAGACATTTTGAATTTTAATTAGAATAAATACTGAAACTGAAAACTTATTTGTTTTATGTTATATAATTTTTGTGGTTGGTAGGTATAGTACCTGGAACATTCACTAGAACAAGTTCAATTCTTGTGTACCGAAACTTGACCGCTTAATATTAATAAATAAAACTTCAAAAATATATTTTTTATTGTCTAAAAAATTAGTTTCGACATTTAAAAAAATTACTCAGAAAAAAGCACATTTAAAAACATCAAAGTACAGGTTCTCAACGAAAATTTAGAAATTTTTCGAGTAGCTATTCGTTATAGTAGAAGATCTCAAACGCTAAATTCATAACAACTATTTATAAATTTAAGATAAAAATTACAATTTTCAAGCAGTTCGTCACTGCAATTTTTTTAATAGCACATGTTAATATTAACAATTTTTAGTAATTTTTGATAAGTTATATATAAATAATATTGTTTATTTTGTCTAATTTTGTTAAAATCTAAAATAGGGTAAATTTCATCATCATCAATCTATCACTATCATCAATTCACTATCATCAATTATAAATTTGTAATGTTAATATTTTTAATATTAAAACTAATAAAAACTTTTTGTGAAGCCATTTCTGTATTATCAAAAAATCAGAAAGAAGAAAACATTTGGAATTGAGTTTTTATCTCTCCTAAGGTCAAATCTGAATTCACCCCAGAAAAGTTTATGTAATGGGTATGAAAAAGTAAATTTTATTTTGACGAACAAAATTTGTCGATGACAAAACCATAATAATGGCAAAAAAACATTTTTTAGTTCCAAACTGACACAAAAACTTGAAAGGTGAAGGGTTATGGAGGGAATAACAGTAATCGTGGTCGCGCACCAGTGAAACCGCGAGAGTCTTCCCAGGCATTGGCCGCCAATTGTTTGTTATGATATACCTTATAGGTGAGTATATATATAACTATATATAAACACTACCCAATTGAGGCATCTGATGGGTTCACATTGTACCTCTGCTCCCATTTCTCTACCGCAAATTAAGTTGCACTGGGAACGGATCGCGTGCTTTTGTCAAGGTCGCCTTTTTAAATCGTTGTCAAAACGAGACAGACGTTGATCACACAAGTTCGAATCATCTCCATTTTCATTTATTTGCTTACGTCTGACGATATTTATTCATTTTCTTGATTTATCCAACTGTCAATTGATTGAGACATTTGTAACTCGTTTTTGTCCTACAGTTTCAACGACGGAAGCGAAAATTGGCTTTTTCATCATCACCAAGACAAAAACGAGGTTTTAAAATAATGTTCGGATCACTGACATGTGACGTCCTTGATGATCGTTGTTCCGCTTCATTACAGTCAATTTCAAGTGTTAACCAAATTCCTGGAGGTAGTTGAATTTGCACATACACTTAACGAAAGGCAAACTGCCGGCGCATGAACTCAACATTTCTTTCACAACTAAAAGAATACTTACATTTTGTCTCCAAGAAATTGTGGAAGGTTTCCCTTGGTCGTGTGAACATGCTCGATTTAGTTGTTATTTCGTTTCCGTAGACGTGCACAGGTTGATGTTTTATTCGATAAGACGAAGAGCACAATATGTGTTTGTAAAATTAAAAACTAATTTTTGTTTGTTTGGTTCTTTTACTCACTGAAATAATTGAGAGTTTCTCGGATCTGGTCCGGCGATAGTTTCAAGTCCTCGTCTTTCAGATTGAGTGCAGGGGATGGGATAAACCAGTCTGCGTTTTCATAACCTGGAAGAAAAACAATCTTATCGTTGGATCCATTTTTTTTCTGTTGCTATACAAGTTTAATAATTTTTTGATTTGTATTCAAAGATTGTGCAACAAGTCGATTGGATCTTGCTGTAAACTCACCTTGGAACTCGGTGAGAGTATCTGCTCGTAGACGGTACCTCGGGATCTGTTCCTCCAGCAGGCTGATTATCTCTACTTCTGGCAACTCCCCTCCGCTGCACACCTCTGTAAAGCAAAAAAAGCTTTCAGTCAGTCAATTGTTCATATCTATCTGATTTTCATTCTCGGTATGGTATGCCGTTTCATTCCAAGTTTGGCCACAAGTCTACAAAACCGTGTGAAACATAGATGAAACTCAGACTTATCCAGAGATGCTCTATGAGAAATGTTTGCTTCTCATCAACTTGGAAATAAAATTAGAATAAAAACAGCAAGAATTTTTATCTATTAGGAATTTTTGTTTGGAATCAAATTAGATGAAATACGCACCAAAAAAGGAAAATAAAGGAAAGGAAAAACATTATTTAAACATTCAATTAAAATTGAAATTATTTATAATTTTAAATTAAAAAGTAAATTTTAAAGCAAACAGTCAACCACAATTCACTTTTGAACATCGGGTTTACATTTAGGATAACACCGGTATTGATCAAATAATTAATTCATAAGATTTACAGAATTGCTGCTTGTTTCAAGTCTGAAACAACCCAATTGATTGAATTTTTGTCTCTCCTTCTACTATCTGTATTTTCTGAATGGACGCTCTACCTAAATGTCCCAAAAACCTCGAACCAGTTAACCAAAAGTTGACGGATAATTTATCGGAGACACTTGCGTTGGGCCAACTATTTACGCTCATTTTCATTTACTTACTTTAGACAATTGAGTGACATTGAGCAAGCCAAAATAGTGTATGGATATATTTAAACCCGGTGCCAACTACCTCGACTGGTTTTGTTTAGTCATTTTTGGGTTCTTTTGAGTTCACACGCGTTCACTACTTAAAATAAATCATCCAACCGAAAATTTGTCACTGAAGTTTTTTTAATTTTCCCAACATTTTTTTTAATTAAAAACCCAATTTGGATTTCTTTTTTTTTTTTAATTACCATCTCTCCACTTGTTAAGAATGGCCTCGCGTTTTTCTGCAATCTCTTTGCATCTAGCTGGGCCCCTGGGCCTTTTGATATCCTTGCTGTTGCCCAAAAACATGACCTCACCAACACCCCAGCTCTGTTGCCGCGTTGGCCCTCATTTATTCTGTTTTTCTTTACTCTTCTCACTCTCACACTCTTAACGATGCAAAGTTGTAAAAACTCAAATCATATTTCCATCGGACTTGAAAGGTCACAAAAGTCTCGACCGGCGACAGACTCTGGATATTACAAACCGGTATGAATCTATCGGAGGGAACGAGCGGCTGCACCGACTTCGCCTAGATACACTTTCGCGGCGGTCAAAATAGAAGCTCTCCTCTGGACCAGGGCCAATTTCAACGCCGAGACTAATATTGTCAGAAAAAAATCATTTCCATAGTTAATGACCCGCTTATCAACCAACTCGTCATCAATGCAACATCAAAAATGAACTTCGATGACTCGACTGACATTATGAAACAAAAATAATAATAATGAACTTTGAAATTTTATAAATAGACAATTGGTCGAAATTTTGTTGAAATTTTCAATTTTTCTTCAAACTCGTTATTATCTTACAATTCACTGATCGTGTATAAATATAAAAAACAATTTATCAAGCTCTGAAAGTTTATTATTCCTGTTCTAATCTGAGAATTTGGTTAATCTTGGAATTGTAAGATGGACAAGTCACGTGGTCATTAGACATCGATTTATTTACTCTCTGAAACTTAGGTGTTTTCCTGTTTTGCGCCAGCGTCTATAGATTGCAATGACCCAAACTCAAGTCTTACATAATGGGCAAGATATCGCTGTGCCTGTTCAGATGACAGCGTGCACTGCAAAACGTCAAGCACGTGTTGTCAAAGTTGTCCAAAAGATTTTCTTTTTTTTTTCTTTTTACGTATTTAAAATATTACTTTTTTTTCAATTGTTAGTCCAGAATGATTTTTGAGTTTAAAACATCGTCATTAGAAGCATAAGGCAATGACGCAGAGTTTAATGATAATGATGATTAGGTCTTATGGCATGTCAGCCCGATGACTATAATGATGATGACGCTCACAAAGTACGCAATTTGAGCTGATGGCTAACGCCATGGGATCACGTAGCGAAATGCCTTCTTATAAAACGAGCTACGGTTACATTGGACACAGTACTCTGGTGAACTCCACACAGTGAATTCGAGCTGTTTAAACACGTGAATAACAAATAAATCATTTTTTAATCAATAATTTGTTATCTTTTGTTTTTGGTTTGAAGAAATTTGTTAAAATTTGCATAATCTAAAAAATTGAAATGAAAACTTGATATTTGGAATTGAAGATTAGTTGTGTAACGAGGCTGGTGCGTATTTTTTGATGTGATACCTGTGATAGTCTCAACGTCTCTGGTGGAAACAGGTGTGCTAGAAGCTGCTCGTCGCGGTGTTCTCAACGATAAAAGGTGCTTAGCCCTGGATGCAGGCGAAACCCTGGTCGTGATCTCGGGTCGCTCTGGACCCACATTCTCCACGGTGGCCAGTTTGGATGCAGCTTTGGCGACGAGGAATATCGCCTTACTTTCCTAGTAAAAACAACAAATCATTTATCAATTTTCATACAAGTTTTTTTTACCATTGTACAATGTCAATTCGAAAAGTAACGAACATTTGCCTTTTTAAATTGCATTTATATTTGTTTTTGTTATTTTTTTATATCAGTTGTAAAAAGGTCACCTTAATCTAATTCGTTGCAATTAAGATTATTTTCACAAACCATGTTCAAACAAATTAGAATCTTTTTGGGCCAATGACAATTCAATTCTTTCTAATAGACGTCGTTTGAATCCCCCCTTCCTTCATTTTCAATTTCACATTAATTTAATTTCACACAAGTACAAAAAAATCACAAATTAACAATGATGAAATATTGTTTGTAGATTTTTTCTTTTAATTAAATGCAAGTCAACACTGCGAAGTAGGATCACATTATTTTTCAGGGAAAAAAAAGTAATTTACATAAACTCGTCAGAATCAGGATGTTACTTTTCTTATAGTTTCGAACAAGTTGAATCAAAAATGCAATCACGTGTTTGTTCAAGTGAATTATGTAAGTCGCAATACACATGGTTAACAATCCAAGGATGATTTGTAAACGCTTGAAACCATATCAAATTCCAAATTGAAAAATTAAATCGTCTTGTTCATTTGTCGAAATGAAAACAGGTGGTCGAAGGTTGGAACATTTGTTTTGAAATTCAGCACAATTTTTTTCACAGGAGTTTGTTAGGATGAAAATAGATATGCGTCAGAGGCAATAACGCATTTCTCTCATACTTTGTTGGTTTCTCCAGAGTTATATTAGTGTACATTTGGACAAAAATATATGCAACGGTTCTTCGGGTTACATTTCACCTGCTGCAGAGTTTTATTTATATAACTCTGGACTACAAAAATGTTGAACAAACATGTTGACAAAAATCATGCCTGAGATTTTCTTTCTGAATTGACAAGCTTTCTTAATTGTTCTTAATTGAGCAATTTCAATTTTGATACTTACCAAATAATAAAAAATTTGATTTGATTTCTATTTTGATGGATCGTAGGAACGAGTTATCTGAAAAAAAGGAACATTAATTAGCAATTGTATTTTATTATGTTTTTAGGTTAGATAACTATGGCATAAGAAAATTTTTTTTTTTTGAATTGATGCGATAAAAATTTGACAGTACAATGTTCATTCCCATGGTCGTATAGTTAAATTAAATTCACACCGACGGGTTTATTTTTAAATAGCAATAGAAAAACTACATAGATTGATAAGAGGTGAGTAATGTAGGTTATAATATCACTGATAATCAACAACACCTTTGGACCATGCTAGAATTGTAAACACAAAGTGCATGTTTCGCTTTCAATCGTTGTCAATTGTCGCACGGTTTTGCTGGTCGCTTTTGTAACCTTCAAAAATCATCATTCACCTTCAATAAGGTATTTACAAAACTTTTACAGTTTACTTAAACTGACATTGTAAAATTTTCAATTAAAAATAAAAACTGAGTAAAACAATGTAAAAAAAGCAATAAAATAGCAGTCGACCAATGAGAAAAAAAGTTGCATACGACAGGTTGTCAAAAATTATCAAATTACATCATCGGATGTAAAAGATTGCAATCAGAAATTGAGAGATGATAAGTCGACCCTTGATCTCAGAGCACTCTATAATAAACCTTGAACGATCGATTGACATTTTGGAGCAGCCCTAGAGCAAAAGTAAACAGCACTGATAAACGTTAAACAGATATCAGAAAGTTGCAGGGCGCATCATCCCAAATGTCACGAAATGTTTGTGCAAAAAAACCTTGTTCTCAAACAGCAAACAAAAACATTGCAACTGTCAGAGTTTGGTAACCAAAAGTGGTTATTCAATTCTATTGATTGAGAGAGGCTTTTGGCGTTCAGGCTGCTGGCGATCGAAAAGGAAATAGGTTAACGATTCGAGTTGCAATTTTCAGTTGGCCTGTCAAAAGGCCGAGACTGAATTTGGAAATGAAAGTTCGGTTGAAAACAAACAAACGGTGGGGGGAGTTAGACTTACCGTGAATAATAAAGTTCTGAAATGCATCCTGGTGCACGGAATCAGCGCGCGTTCGAGCGCTCTGCTGCCATCTTAAATCGTGAGCCGACATGATTGTCGCGCGACATTCCACGAGAAGACGAAGCGTGTGTCAACTTGGTGCTCGAAAGGGTCCACTTGGCTCACTTTCGTTGGGCACGATGATCGCTGATAATTGTAGACGTCGACGCGATCTTCCACAGGACGACGGCCATGAAGCAGACGTGCGTACGGGCGCAACCGAATCTTTCCAATCAGCCAGCGCTGCGCGCGCAGCCAGCTTGCCAATTCGCCAGCAGACGATCGTCTCTGATTGTTGCAGTTTTTAAATTGTTGGTAATTTTTCTAGGTTTGTTTGTTGTCCTTTGTTCGAACCACAATTCACTTTTTGGTTCTGTTTTTTTTATCGAGAAATGTTACATTTTTCTGTTTTTTATTTGTTTATGTTTACTAGAATAAACTTTTGACAAAACCCGAATGTTGGGCCATAGTTTTAGGTTTATTATTGATTTGATTTCTCGTCGACAAATTTGAGATGGGAATTAAGAATATTGAATAACAAAAAGAAAAAAAAAATTTTTTGTATATGACCAGCAGACGGGAAATATGTGCAGATTGGGACGCTATATAATTATATCGTCCGAGTACGCCATCTATCGAAGTCACGAAAATTTTGCACAGATTGATTTTTTCTGAAAACCTTAAAAATTGGAACATAAAATAATGATGCGCATTCGTACAGGTATTGCATGGAAATTTACGACATTTTTGTTCAAACCGATTTGTTTTGTTTTATCTCTTTTTTTCATCTATAAAACATATGCAAATAAATATATGTTCAAATACAAAATCCATCGAAGTTATTTCATTTCTTCAAGAGTTTAATTTTTTAAACAGATATTTTGAAAAAAAAAAAATAATAATGATGAACAATATGTGCAATGAACAATTTTTTAATTAAATTTTTGTAATAACGAATGTTCGCAATGACTTATAATATACGAAATAACAAGCATAAAACTTGATGAAGATTTACATTAAAACATAATAATATGTGTAATGAAGAATGATATATCCTTCCAAAAATATGAAATATCAGTTCTCGTATTGATGGTCCAAAATGTTTACGCAGACTTTTGGGGAGAGTAATTGTCTCCAAACAGCGCATATCCTTTTTCAAATCAATAATGGATTTGTGTAATTAAATCATTCCCGGCGAGGTCGACGCCCGAAATTTTCGTATGACTCGCAGCAACGAATGATAACATTTGTATTATTTTTTTAGTATGTGTAAACGACATATGAGTTATACAAACAAATTATTTACTTTTAAAAAAATTAACGATAAATTATTGTTCTGCAAATTCCTTGGAATCATAATGTAAAGAATATTAACAAAAATACCAATATCAATAAATAATAAATTAGAACAAAATTGTTTTGAATTTTGTTTAAATAAACTTTCACTATAAGCGATTTTATGAACAACAATAATCAAGGACGTGAAAACAATTGTTTTGAATGTAAGTTTTATCGATAAATAAACATTATGGACACAAAAAATGACCTTTGTATTATATGAAAAATGGCAAGGACATATGATTTTTTACAAAATTTATTAATATAATTGAACGTTTAGTTTTGTACCTCATTACTAATAAAATTTGTTATACAAACATTGGCTTAAATATGCTTTATTATTGATTATTGATGATTATATTTTGTTTTTATTTATACACAAAGGTTGGTTACAGGTCACATACAAAGTTTCTTTGCTTAAAAAAACAAAAATAATAATATCAAAAACATCCATACGATTGTTTTGAATCGATGAATTGTTTTTGATAAATAAGCACTGTTTGTAAGTGACCTCTGCAATTGACCTTAGTTCGTAAACAAAAAGACAATCATAAAAAATGAAGGACATAAAAAATAATATTCTTATATGAGTTTTGTCGATAATAATAATTTTTCTATAATTTTAAATTACGCGAAGGAAATTTTAAAAAAAATACAGAAATATTTGTTGCATCTTGGTTGATGAGCCAGACGGAATTATGGCATAACTACTGCGCGTGTGTGTAAAAAGCTGGCGCGATGAGCTTATATAGCTATCTGTGGATATTGACTGCTTACACACCATTTTATTCTCTGTAATTCGAATGTGTTGCTGTATCACTATACATTGTGCGAGACGGACTGCACACAGGCATATGCAACATTTTTGTGTACGAATATCATCGCCCGGTCCCCTTGCCACCTACCGCCAATGAGCGACCGATTCGCGCTCGCACCTATCATGAGAATTATCCGTGCACGTGCTGTATCTCGCTTTTTCCGTCTGCCATGCTTTCAAGATACATAATCAACTTACAAATTCACGGTGTTAACAAAAAACACACACAAATACACACGTTCGCATGTGTGCGCGACCGTATGTGTGCGTACAGGGCCGTAACGAAATGTTGCATTTTTTTTTCATTACAATTGTTGTCCTTGTTGCTCCCTCTATTTAGATTACAACATTTCAAGTAATTTCCAAGCTTTTAAAACTTTTAAAACAATTAAAAATAAAACTTAAATAATGTCTCTGAATGTTATATAATTAATAATAGTAGAAAAACCAATTACCAACATATTAAATTACAATTGAGTTAGATATTTTTGATTTCTTTATAAAAAAAATGTTCTTAATGGACTTTTTCCCGGGAGATAAATGAGATAAAAAATGTGGTTGTTCGATGAGCGACGGAGTTTTCGATTGAGTTGAAAAATCAAAAATTGAGGATAAAATGAATCCTTGGCGGGATTGACAAAAAAGTGATGAGTTACATAAAATTGGCATGAAGCCCTTCCGGAATCCCATGACGCAAAACATGACAATACACCACTGGGTGGACACGAGCGAGGTCCCCCTCCTGCTAGGCGTTTGCGTCGTCGCTAGCGATTTTTCCGTGGAGGAAACTTTTTGCCGCTAATTGGCACGAGTGAGCGGAAGTGGCCGACAATTCGTCAGGATAATTTAGCGGCCAAATTTCGAGCAAATGTATTGAAAAAAAATGTCCGCGGGCCCGGTCGATCGGTCGGCCACGTCATGCCACTCGGAAATCGTGGCGGCCGAAAAAAAAGCGAAGTGGGAAACGAAAAAATGTCTCGCGCGGGAAAAAGTTGGTTTTTCGAAGCGCGGAGTTTTGGCGCGCTGACAGTCGGCTAGGGAGTTTGGTGGTGCGCGGTTCGGCCGCCTGGTTATCGATTGTCATTATTTATAACGTACGTTTCCTCTTCAGTCATCGATTCAGACTTTTTACATTTTACATTTTTACAGTAATGAAGGGACTAAGTTTAGTTAGCCGTACGGTACTTTAAGTTATCCGATGTGTGATCGTAGGTGTTAAGGGAGTCGAGTGAAAGGATAATGACGGATAGCCAGCAGCAGTTCTGCTTGCGGTGGAACAATTTTCAGGCGAACATCACGAGCCAGTTCGAGGCGCTGCGCGATGACGAGGACTTTGTCGACGTTACCTTCGCCTGCGACGGCAGACGTTTGCAGGCCCACAAGGTCGTCCTCTCGGCCTGCAGCCCTTACTTCAAGGAGCTATTCAAGGTTAGATTTGATTTCGCCTTTGATCCGCCACCCGCGCCCCTCCCCTCCTCATTATTATCTTTTTTCCCGTATCTTGTGCGTCCATCTCGCTCTCGACGCCGCGGTACGCTCTCGCCTCTTCCTTTTCTAATTCCCTTTTTTTTTATCTCGCCACGTCTCCGCATCGTTCCATCGTCATATCATCGTTCCGTAATTACACCACCTGTGACGACCACGATGACGACCATTCACGATTCTTCCTACGTCTTTTTATAGCTTTTAAGCGCTCATGCTCTCGCACGAGACAACAGAAATCGCCACCGCCGATTGGCTCCACTCAATGCCAACATACGACACATTGTTATGTCAGGTTTTAATCTTAAAAACAGTTTTATAAACTCCATCATTATCCATTTTCTCATCCCAAATCCTCTTATTTATCTATCTCTCTTTTTGTCTTCTTTCTTTTTTTCCTCTTCCCCTCTCTCTCTCTCTCTCCCTGTTTCTATTTCTTTCTCTCCCTCCTCTGTATGATTTATCATTTTTTGATGATGCAGCTTTTCTGCTAAGTTTAGAAAAGTTTGCAAAGCCTTGCAAACAACAATTGTTCGCGAGATGTGGGTCACCATAACCATAGCAAGAGTTATGTAACGCCAAGATTTGCTAAGTATCTGGCACTCGTGGGCAGATTTGAACATTGTTTTACGATACAAACAAGCTGTCACTTGGATGCTGCGCTCAGATCCCTCACGTTCAGAATCACACGAATTCTCACCGAGTTATTCAATTTCGATCCAATCTGTATACATTTTTTATATCCAGTCTCCTCGTGACACTGTTTTTTATTTATAAAATCCATAAAATGAATCAACTCGTACAGATATTCTTGGACGTTAATAATTACAACTTTTCTTATCAGAGAACTCGCACTAATATTTTATTGCTCACGTGCATTTTTTTGTTCACATTCCACCTCCCCTTTTTTTTTAAATCAAAAATTTTCTCCCCTTGTTGTATTTTTATAAATTTTATTTCGTTTTTTGAGAGACGAGGGGAAATATAAAACTTTGTGAAAGAAAAATTGATTATCTTTTAGATAAATGCACATGGAATGTTGTATGGAAATTGTAATTTATCTCGACGGCATTGCTCATACATTGTTCTGGCAAAAACTTTTTTTTCAAGTGTTTTAATAACATTGTCTGAAGACTGTGAAATGCGTTGCACGATTTGAAATATCTGTTATCTTTCATTTTAAAAGTTTCGGGGATTAAGATGGTTGATTTTATCAAAGCGAAAAAATAATGTTCGAAAGAGAATCGAAATAAAAGACGGGATGTTTTTTTTGTACTTATTGCTTTATTTAATTGATTCATTATTCGCAAAATTAAATTTTGCTCATTTTTTTTTCATTGTTTTTTTTGTTCGAAATCAAAATTCTTGATTGTTTTTGGATTTACAAAAATTTTTGTACTTTTCAGACGAATCCATGCAAACATCCAATAATTTTTATGAGAGATGTCGAATTCGAGCACCTACAATCCTTACTGGAATTCATGTACGCTGGAGAAGTCAACATCTCCCAGGCGGAATTACCAACGTTTCTACGAACTGCCGAATCTCTTCAAATTCGAGGTCTCACCGACTCCCAAAACAACCAACACAGCAACGAAAAGGTATAAACAAGATCCATGAAGAAGGAGTGATGAGTGAAGAAAAAAAGAAAAAAAAATTAGAAAAAGAACACAGTTTTTTGTATTTCAGTCGCTCGTGACGAAATTTATATGTTGCTTACATAATTTTGCACACCTTGAAAATGTATTTTTAGCAAAGTACTATTTTTACAAGAAAATATTGTCAATACGTACATGTGCTCCGTAAAACAAATGTTGGAATTTCGTTTTCTTGTTGTTGTGAAATGAAAGGAAAAAAAGTATCCTTAAAAATGCTGACAAAGTTATAACTGAGTGCACCAAAGTCAATAATTAATGATTACTCAACACCGGAAAAGTTGGTCAAATTGAATATATAATTGCAACATGAATGGTGTTTAATGTAGAAGAGGATTATTGGATTTAACAAAATGTATTTTTTAATTTGCGATCAGTCTTATTGATTGGACTTTGTTTGTTTTCAGTATTCAAAAATCAACAACAATCATACGTCGTCAAATGGTCGCGGTTTGACATCGCCGAGCTTCGATGATGAGCGCAGTAAAACTCCACCGGCTTCGAGCCCACCACCCCTGAAAAGGCTGTGTAAAAGAAGTGATTCACCTCAAAATTCTAGTCCTGTACCCCCCGTGTCAGCTGGCACTGCAAATACGCCACGTACTCGACCTCTAATCGAGCCTCAAGTCCAACTTGAATGTTATAAAGATCTCGACATTGTTGAGGTACGAGAAACCTAAATACACAAAAATTCGTCAATTAATTTAACTTGAATCTTTTCGGTAAACTTTTTTTTTTTCAAATAATTAAGGCAATAATAGATTTTACTAATGGAAAATTAATTCGAATTCAAACACTCATGGAACATTATTATGGTTAAAAATATATAAGAGATAATTTTTTCTTCAATTTCTTTTTTTTTTTTTTAATTTTCTTTTATAATATCGTATGTGTAATTATTATGAAAAATATTATCTTCCATCTGTTAAAAACGCGACAAAAAAATGATACGCGGTCAATGAGAGGAGAAAAAATACAAATAATTAAATTTCACTTTGGTTTCAGAAACTCGAAAATAATTTAAGGCAAAAATTGAATACAGATATAGCTTATTTCGTATCGCTTTTTTTCATTCCGCGTAATTACATGCTTCGGATGATATTTTGTATCGATGATGGAAACGTCTATAATTATCTAGAATTTAGCCATATATGTCATGTCTTGATTATTTCTTTTATTATGTAAGATTCGAATACAAAGATAGTATCTAAATTCGCTCAATGATATCTCGGATTAAATTTATGCACAGTACTTGTTTTTTTTCCACATAGATTAATTGGATTATGAATATTTGAAAAAGAAGTATAATAATATATAAAAAAATCAGAGCTACATAAATCCAGATTAATTAAATCTACATATTACAATTTAGTTGTTTTGAAATATTTAACTAATGTACTATATCTTCGTTGGAACGATCATAATCATTTTATGTTATTGGATGGAATTTAACATTTATCTAACATTCAAAATAAAAATTGCAACTTTGAGAAATATGGTATACAGTTTTAATAATTATGTAACGATGTTTTTATTTTGACTAATCTAAATGGGAAAAATATAAAAATTGATGTTACATAACTCCTCAGATATTGTCTGTCAATTGTTTTTGAATCCAAAGAAACGTTACTTGATTCAAAGATGAAATTACGTTTACAATTGTATAAAATATAAAAACAAAATATTTTCATTGCAGCCAAAAGTAGAGTTACCAGAATATGGCAGTGATGACGAATGTTCGAATAAGCCAGATGTTAACACGCTGCCTGGTGGTTTTCTCAGTTTGGATGGGGGCATGGAGGTCTTACCTACTTATCAACAGTCATATATGGGTAAACACATTTTAAATTTCCTTTCCACAAGAACTCGATTTTATGACTTTTTCATTACTAATTGGCATAAAGTTGATGTTTGAATTTTATTTTTAAAAAAATTGTACATTAACTCGTTTTACACATTTCTGTTACATAATTGTAACTTCATTAATACTACAGAGCTCAATAACTGTTTAACGATGTGTCAAATATTAAAATTCATGAGTATCTATAGAACCAATTAGTGATCAAAAAAAAAAAATACATTTCACAACGCAATATCATCTTTTTGACGATAAAGTAATAAAATATACTCTTTTTATAAAAGTTGAAAGTCCTCAATCTAGTTAACTTTTATAATACAGTTCAATTATTTTCGATATCAACTTACCTTGGCATTAATTTATCAAATATAATAAGCAAGTGCAATATATAGGTATATTTTTCAGTCAACCATATATCTATATTTAATTTTCTTATCATACGCGGAGAAAAAAGTTTCTATGAAAATTTAAGAAATGATTCAATGAAATTCACTGAACTGTTTATTACACAATGTACAATTCAAAAATGCAGTAATCTTTATAGAAATTGCAATATTTTTTGTTGAAATGTCATCACAAATTGGTGATTTTTCAATATTTCGTTATGAGCAGTTCAGTAATTTTTTATGAACCTCTTTGCCGTTTACGAAAAATAATGTTATTACAAACATTCGGGGCTCAATTTGACGTGTTTCAACCATAGCTCATGATAAATATAATTTGCGCTGACGTTTGCATTCAAATTTTATGCCCAAAACTGTTGGAATACATTAATTTTATTTGAAACGTCGACTCGCGTCCCACTAGATGTATCATGTTTGCACAAGTTGAACATATTCATTACTCAGAAGTGTGTTTGTATCAAATTTAATTTCAATTAAAATTTCTATCAAGTAAGTATGAATTAATCTGTGTAAATTAAAAAAAAAAAAAGAATACAAAAAAGTGGTTCATTACAAATGTTAAAGGTAAGTTAAGTTAATCTTTGATTAATGTAATGTAAACAAAGTTTAAGATCAGTTGATTGTCAGAATGCCGAATTGATAATTACCAGAATTAATTCAGCCGGTTCTATTGTTCCAGATTTGACTTAGCAGCAAAGCCAACTCGCGAGTTTTATCCGACGAGCAAAATTGAAACTTGGTCCATCGATTAGAGAAAATTGGTCGGAAGTTGGAGCTCGAATGAAAATAGATTTGCCTTCATGAATTTTACACCGGTTCACTAAGATGTAACTTGTTAAATCCACTTAAATTCCAACTCGAGTGAGGGAATCCGAAAATGAAATCATATTCGTTGTCAAGAAGGCGAACGTTTAATCCAACATGAATTCGTCGTTATATTTCTTCATTTAATCAGATTAAAGAGCAAAAAAATTTGTAAAAAATTCATCAACTCGATGACAAACTCCAGTGATGTGATTTAGTTATTTATAACAACTCAAATAAAGTGTCACCCAATTGTTCAATCTGGATTTATTTGTCCCAAAAATATTGTTCATGTTATTCAAATATTCTCATGCTCTTTTTTGTATACGTCTTTGAAATAAATCTTTATGATATATTTTTTACAAGTATAATAAATTATTTTTACTGTCAGAAAAATTAATCGGTTGTCTGTTTGATCTTGCAGGAAGTGGGGTAGAAGGCGGGATGCCCGGACCATCGCACGGGAGCGCCGAATTGAATCAAGAGCAGCAAGGTGAGTAGGCACATAAAAATTGATTTTGTTGGTAGTGCGAGCACCATTACAAACAGCAACAACCTAGCCGTTACATCCTAAATGTCAAATGTGAGTAGAATGAAGGAAGGAGAAAGGGATCTTGACAGTTTGAAATGGTAAGCTCGTGTGTAGCTCGGTAGGTCTTGGTAGGCGTGAGACATTTGACACTCGGAGGCTTCGACAGGCTCGAGTCCACAGAGTGCAGTTTGCGATATCCAGCAAAGACAATTAATTTATTATCACAACGTGCCAATTCAAAGAATTTTTTTTCAGTTAAATGAAAAACAGCCACAGCCCCTTGTGTACATATTTTGCATACACTTTATATTATAATAGAAAATATTGGACAAGCATAATGTTTGTTTTTCAATTTTTAAACGATAAATTCTTTCTACATGAAAAACATTCAGTATGCGCGCGCACACATTTAGAACACACAAAACACTCAACTTGGACAAGAAACCCCCGATGCTTTATTTGTTACATTTTCCTCATGCTTTCGAAAACAATCACATTTACACGTTCATTACAAGCGCAACATGCCGTTACAACGTACAACAGCTAATGAATGACTGCTTAAGTGAAAATTAACTTTATATAATACAACTTTATCTCCATTCAGTCACATCACATTTTTACCATCTTTCGTTTACTTTGTGCACTAATTTGATCTTGAAATCATCTAAATTTTTGCAAAAATATACATAGTTGTAAACAAAATAAAAAGAAAATCAGATCATCACTAGAAAAAAAAAAAAAATTAAATTAAAATGAATAAAGATTGAAAATCGGAGTTTGTTCACATTGGCTTACTGTTTGATCGAATTGGTCTTCATCCGAACATTAGACGAGCGTTTCACTTTTTGTTTCCTGCATACTCTTCATGAAATCTAGTTTTTCATGTAAATAAACATCTCTTGCGTGTTAGCATTGCATCTCCGAGTTTGTTTTCATATCGCGATCAAGAGCACAACAATTTAATGAAGAAAAAAATAACTAAAGTAAAACAAAAAAAAACAAAATCGGACTTTTGCATTTCATTAAAAAAAATTATGCCATTTCATCTCACATTTGTTTTCGCTTTGATTTGTTTCCATGATTACTCGTATTCATGTTCACAACTTCTGTTTAGTATGTCTGTGAAAAAGCGTATTCTTGAACGACAAATGAATGAAATGATACTTATCGTTACGGGTCATTCTCAAATAGGTTCAGTGCTGGAAGAGAAACGTCTAGAATTGCATGCGGACTTGGAGTAAAAAGAGGGTTTTCAAAAATATTGTACAGAATAATGATAAAAGGATTGGGAGAGCTGAGCTACATCATCAGAAGTAAGAAAGTTTTGTAAAAAAAAAAAAAAGACAAAAAAGAAAGAAGGGAAAAACAAAGAAGAACAGAAATGGACGGTCCTTTTGTCAAGATTCGTACAAGGAGAGTGTGAGAAGGTGAGAAAGTGAGAAATAAGAGATCTATTTGAGAATGGGCCGATTGGAGTGATGTGCAATGCAGCAGGCAGCAAGAAGTTTGGTTAACGCTACGTAGGGCCGTTCGCTGGTTGTTGCTGTCCTGTGGTGGGTGGTATTATGTTAACTACTAGTACATACGGAAAACAAGCTAAGCTGTTTCTAAAGATAGAAAAAAAAACATGCTATGTGCTATGGGCTGCTACCGGTTAGAGCAAGTTGTGTGTGTGTTGCAGCTGACCTGCGTAAACTGCACTCGCTGGACCCGCGCCCTTGTCCTGTGTGCAACCGCATGTACAGTAACTTGTCCAACCTGCGGCAACACATGCGCCTCATCCACAACCCTCAGAGTGTCACATGCCCTCTATGTAACAAGCCGTTCAAGACCAAGCTGTACCTCAAGCGCCATCTGGTCAGCTTCCACGAGCTGAGCGTCGCGGATCGGCATCGCCAAGAGGAGATCTACCAGCAGCAGCAGCAACGGGGCTCGGGCACGCAGACGCCACCTGCTGTCGATAGCAAGCAGCCGCAGCAGCAGCACATCACGGCGACGGCTGCGGTGGCTCCCTCTGTGGCCGCGGCGACGCCCGCGCTGGCGCCATCTGCACCGCCGCCGCAGCCATGCGTCGACGAGAACGCGAGCACCGCGAGCACCGCCGAGCAAAAGTTGCGCGCGTTTCAGAACGCCGACAACTCGTACACGCTGGAGGTCGCGCAGCTCCCCGACACCAAGAACTTTGTCGGTGGCATGATCCAACAGTTCAACGCGACTTTTAACTGAACGACCAATGACGAGCGATTTCGTTCAACTTGTTTCCGTTGAATCCTTCTGTCGCGGCCCTCGCGCGGGGCCGCGCGCACTTTCATTTGCCCAGTATCTTATTTGTGATATATGAGTAAGAACTAAACAGTTTAGTTCAATTGTTTGTTTCAACATACTTTTTTTTGTTTTGTTTTCGTTTTAATTAAAATATAGCAACTCGCGTGATTCAATGGGAAACGTACGATCCGCGATTCAACTAGGCTAGGGAGCAAACGTTCAATATAAAAACAAGGCTGATTCGATTTAATGTACGAGCATGAACCCCGGGGGCACCGTCGACGGTCGAACCCTTCGCCTTAGCGCGCCCAAATTGTACATAGAGTTCGGCGAATTGAATGTAATCGGGTTCATGACGAGTGGAGCTAAAATGACGCTATTGATTCAGCAATCAGATGAACCGGTCCTTTTT
This sequence comes from Trissolcus japonicus, assembly GCA_030522925.1. NCBI lineage: Eukaryota > Metazoa > Arthropoda > Insecta > Hymenoptera > Scelionidae > Trissolcus > Trissolcus japonicus. Next base: position 18,359 of record JAPYZS010000397.1, read on the forward strand.
ACAATAATAATGATACATTATAATCGGGGAATTATGAAATAACCGAAGGTGGAGCAGCCATCCCACCTCGTACTGATAGTTTTTAACAGCTGGATAACTTGTTGTTTTATTTAATGCTATACCGTGTTACACAGACTACAGATATTTACAACAATATTATATTCATACAGAGAGTTATATTTACTTTTTACTGATTATTGCAAACGCAGTATGCAATGGAACATAGCCCGTACAATGATATATTTTTCACAAGCATACATTGCAATATGCAGCCAATTGAAAGCTCAACAGAGTGATAATATTTATTAAACAGTTATCAACAAACCGTGATTGCAAACAAAGCAGTAAGAAGATGATGACAAAGAAAAGTCAAAGCGAACCGAGAGGATGAAGATAATGCAGTATATATATTAAGGGGCAGGGGGGATGGGGGTGACTCGAGATTCCGTGTCGGTTAATGATTCTCTTCTCGCCACCAATTTCATTACTGTTATTCCGTCCGATGAAATCCGATGGAACTGTCTACCTCCATTCTTTGTTATTTCACAAACAATCTGTCTTCATTTTTCATTTGCGCTCCTCGCTCATACATTAGCTTTGCTTTTGTGTTCTAATCTCACGCCTCAATCTAATGCCATCAATTTTATACCAAACCCAATCATTCAACTTTTTTTTTTATACATTTTATTTTCACTTTCAAACAATATTTCACCAACTGGCTTTCAGGCTGTTCGAATAACCTGTAGATAAAAAAGAATTGTATGCCGCATATATGCACCTTTATGCGTGCATGTATGCGGTATATATCACCGAAATATAGATTGCATTTTTACTTTCCTGTACACAGCATCTATGTGGCTATATATGAAGCAGAATATGTCGCAATATATGCTGCATATGTGGTAGCATATTTGTTTATTTATTGCAAGTGTGAAAAAAGCAACTGACAATTTTTCATAGTCCAATTTTGTAAGCAATGTTTCTTTTTTACGTTATTCCCACGAATTTGTTATGATTGATGCGATAATAAGTTTCTGCTCAATAACATCTACCGCGACATGATTGCTTCGCGTAATCAGATTAACCGACACGGGACTCACTATAACACAATTCCATAGCCATAGTACCGCGCAGTACAACTCAGGATTTTTTATATTATACTTTACAGACGACAATAGTTCCATATTGAAAGAAAGCGATTCGGCATGGTTTGTCACGGCTACCGAGGTTGCAAACGAGAGCCAAGGTTCTTTGGGCCCTTGGCCGACACATTAGCGAAATTTTTGGACCGAACGGTCTGAACAGGTCCATCAGTACGATTACAAGAACAGTGATGTTTTATTTGTTGTTTTTCAATTTGCACTGACCAATCTCATTTTCCTCAAGCTGGTTTCAAACGTTTTGTTTCCCGAGACGTATAAACATCTTTGTTGTTACATAAATGTGTATATATAATAAGAACGAGAGTTACTTATGATGACAGTTGTATAATATACCTAAGCAAGGATGAAAGTCGAATGATAGGCGCAACTCTGAGCGTTATATGGCGCCCAAACGTTTTTCTCCGAGACAATTTCACGTTACGATTATTTTTGTGCGTAATCAATGTCGTTGATTATTATGAACATATCATGAGTTTACAGACAACAACAACAAATGCAATAGGATTACATACTCTGAACAATACCTCAAACAATAGTTTTAAACGGCCACACACAAATGCCCTTAAATACGCGCCTTTGCGAGAACCGATACGCAACCGCTACAATAGTCTTAATGAAATGAGAAATAATAGCGTTTCCGACAGGAACAGTTTTTGTCCCCTCCCCACATAGAGCTAATATATTTTGATACAGTATATAAGAAAGGAATAAATACAAGAAGTGCAATAGATCAAAACTGCTGCATAAGCCATCTGTATGATTTGCCAGAACAGATTCTGTGATACAATATTAAAAGTAATAGTAAACATAGGTTTATGGACATGTTGTTTTCGGGAGATGTGTCGGCTAGGTGGTCCGTGTACAAGTGTCGCTTCCTACTGGTTCTCGAGAGCCGACCTCGCTGGTCACCGTGACGACCGGCTGAGCTGAATCGCGAACCAATCACACGCAACAGGTTTTTTATACCTCACATAACAATCAAATGATTAAACAGATGCAAGATGCAAGTTATATATTGTGCGAGAATATTTTACATAAATAAAAAAAAAGGAAAGGAAGAAAGGAAACAGATGCATTTTACACAATAGTGCTGGAAGGTTGCGCAGCGCAGCTGCTGCGCTCGCGACAAACCCAATTTATTATAAACAAACCATTATCATATCTGTTGATTCGTTGAAGCGATAAGCGAATGCACTGCTTTTCAGTTTGCCCCCCCTTTTTTTTGGTAACGCCACAGACATAGATGAGAAATAGTTTTCAGTTACAATAATGATGATGGATGCCCAGCATAAGTGACAATTTCACTATACCGACGTAAGGTTAGATTATAAATGTTGCATATCATATTACTATATTGTTATACCGTTTACCAGACAGTGTTTCAAGCCAATTCTTACAAGTTATGAACCGTGATTTTGGCAGAACCAATCATGCTCACCATGGTGCTTCCGTTTTAACTTGGACATCATATCTCCAAACTTTTCTCGCAATTTAAACTTCCCCTTTTTGTTTTATTTCTGTCCCACAAAGTGCAATACGCGATTCATACCCTGTAACAATATACTTACACACCACGGAAACTCTCTCTCGCTCGAGTCAAAGGTGGGCTCAACTTTCAACCTGTCCTTTGACCCCAGTGACGTCGTTTCCATAAAGCAGTAATGTTAAACAAATAAGCATCCTCCAACAGGCTGGTCTTCGCTGGGCATTAAACCGGTTATCTAGTTATTATAATTCACTGCAGTTTCATACAACACAGATACACACCGACAGTTATATTTGAAACAGATAGTGTCGTAGGTTTTTTGTGCGACAAACCGATAGTAAATGAAAACCATAAAACACTAAGACTTCATCCGCAAAAGCAAACTTTTTTTTTTTCTGATAACACCCAACTGGCGAAAGCCTTCGAGCATCAGCATACAGCGCATATTCAATCTCTCAAAACGCAAAAAGAAAAAGAAAGAAATGAACAAAAAAAACATGGGGAAAGACAAAGAAGCAGCTCAACTAAAATTTTTTTCATCATTGAAAAAGAAGCAGCTTTCTTTTTTAATTAATCTCTCTCTCTTTTTTTGTTTCGAATAAACTAATGTAAGACAAGTGTTTTTTAGGCGGGTGGGAATACTTTTTGAGCGGTTCCGGGAACGTCTCTTTTGATAAAGCTGAAAAAAACGTGGGTGCAAGATGACGCTGAATTATACTTTGAACTCGAGCCATTTTGCTCAAAGTGTTTTGACAACCAGTGCGTTTGTTTGTACATATGTAAATTACGACATTTGTATTCCCGTAAGTGAGATACCGAGCGAAAGTTTTAATCTACCGCACGATTCTACTACGTAATTCACGTGTATTCGAATCGCTATAGATTATTACTCTTTTAGTATTACCAATTCATCTACTTAATAAGTAAGCATGAGTCGTCTCCTATTTAGACCTGTGCATTTATTTTTATTTTTTTTATTATTATTTCTTATATTTATAAATTCAAATTTCCAATTTTGTTTATTTTTGTAAATTTTGTAAATGATTTTTGTATTAATTTTTTTTTACATCTACTGTTTCTAGTCATTACATTGTTCTCGGTTGATTTGTACATTATTTTAAATTCGATTATATTTGTATTTGAAATTAGTTGTAATTAGTTGAAATTAGTTGAAATTTTTTATACGTTATATGTACGTTGGTTTTGTTTTCTAAATAGTGTGACGAAGAGTGGAAAAATTTCCTTTCTGAAAACAAGGTTGATTGGAATTTTTGATATGAAAATAAAAAAATGTTCCATCGCAAAAAAATCAATTACGAAATGCAAACATTGCTATTCATTTCAAAAGTTCCAAATAATGATTTTAACGTATGACAATTTGGCAAATCGATTTGTCAATGTAAATATACTACCGTAGCTTATTTTTTAATGTAGCTTCAAGGACAATTACTGTATACGACTGATACGAATATTCGAATGCCTTTTTCAAGATTAAATGTTTAATTTTCTACTTGCAAAATGTTTTGTCATTAATGGCATATTTTTTTATACTAAAAGCATCGGTTTTTTCAAACACTGTGTAGTCATAATTTGAAATAAAAAAGCAACATTTCAAATTATATAAGATAATTTTACTAAAAAATAATTTTACAATTTTATTCAAAAAATAATTTTTACAATAAAAAAAATTGTTTTCTTTTTGTCATCTTTTTTTTTTCGATGAATAACATTGTTTTTTTTTATAAAATCGTATGATATAAGCATAGAAATGTATTAAAGATTATAGAAAATGCGTATTTTTCTATAAATTTTAACATTTCTATAACTAAATGATATGCAGAGGGCACGGAATGAAGTAAAAAAGAAAAGAATAAATGAGTAAATAAAAGAAATGATATATTTTACATCGAAGAATCTATAAATAGAAAGTAAAAGAGGAAACAAAAAGAGACATTTTAATTATCGCGTGTTTCGAATATTGTTGGGACAATTTTCAAAATTCCAAAGTCTAAAGGTTTTGCGCGTAGTCAGATTTCGAGTACTAATAAATGATCCGTTCATGATGAGGCCCTGATGGTGGAAAAAGAAAAGGAAAGAAGATATTGATTTGATGTAAAAGCAAACTTAGGACTTTGCGAGTCCTCGTAAAGTATACTCTACACATTAATACAAGATGCATGTATAATTGCATATTAAGATGCATAACTCTGTAATAATTGGTCACAATAGACCTGAAAATCCTCCGAAAAAAAAAAAAAAAACAAAATAATCGCAATACTACAAGCTCTAATTAAACCTCTTAATGAATAATTTGCAATAAAGGGCTTATCCTGTAAAAGAGCTCATTCAAACTGATGATAAAGTTGTTTGTAAAAGGCTAAAACGACTTATAACTTTTGAATTGTAATGAAATCTGATAGAAGTAAGCGAGGGAAGACATGAGCAGAGAATAGGGACGGAGGAGAGCGATGGATTGTTCGCGTTTAGGAGGCTGCAAAATGAACCGAAGGCTCAGCGCAATTGATGAATGCATTGTCCGAACAAAAGTCGAAATTTGATTGGTCCGTTGATGATGAAACGAGCCAGTAACAATTTTTAAGTTGAAAAAAAAGAAAAAAAAAAAGAGAAAAATTTCATAAAATTGCAAATAGCCTTCGCAGCAGCAACACTAACGGTTTTTCCACACACACAAACTATCAATTCGCTTCGAATTAACCGTGCTAACTGTTTAAGTGATATGTATTTATTCGACTCGATGCCCGGCGTCGCTATTTATGTAAGCGTAGAATAGACATTTTCAGTAAACAAAAACTACCTACGCATACTACTCGTACATAGTATTTAAGTGCGACTGATATATTTGAATGTTTACCTCGTCGATTCCTTCTACACGGCCCGTTTCGTCGCAATTCTGAACAGATAATTGATCCGTTCTTATTTTATACCAAATTATTTTTGGTTTCGAAAAGTACATCTTTTAACATTCTTTCTCAACTATTCATCAAATTATTTATTCATCTATTCATCCATCTATTGGTCATTTATCTTCAAAACTACTTCGAGTCGTTTATTTTTCTTATTTTAAAATGCATTTTGCATGCCCATATAACTCAAGACTCCGTACTTTTTCACCTTGCCAATCATTCCCACGTTGCCAATTTTGAAAATAAAAAACATACAAATCATATATTCTTTTATTTTATTATTGATCAAATTAGAATTGCTACATTTCGAAAAAGTCAAGTTTCATGAATTCATTCGAGTGTCCACCAGGGAATTTGAATGAATGTCCAATTGGTCAAGTATTGATGTCGAGTCGGCACGCGTTCGATTGCTCTAACGGTATAATTTATTCAGAAACAAGGCCGAATCTTGCCGTGACATGCCACGAATGGAAATTTAAAATAACAAACTTCGTTTTTTAATGTCAAAAGTTTTTGGCGCGGCGTAACAATTGTCTGGACAGAACAAAGCTTCCATTAAAATTGAAAGTGAGACAATGCGAAATGCATTCCAACGCGAGATACATACGTACACATTTTTACACTTATTGGATAATTTAGCGCAGGTATAAAAATACAGAGTAAGACGTGAATAACTTGAAACAGCTTATTGAATTTATGCAACTTTTGCTGTACGTCTATTTGTAAATGAACCGCAAAGGTGATCACTATGCAGATTACATTGAGAAAAAGTAATTGTTGTCGGCGTCAAGACAAAAATATTACATAATAAATTTTGTGAGATACGCCCTCTCTGGCAGCTAAAGTATTTGATAATGAAAGTCATTATTGAAAAAAAAAAAAAAAATGCATCCCACTCAATGAATATTCATTTCGTGCGTTTTGAAATAAAACAACAAAGAAAAAGTTATTTTATTGCCAAAATAATGTTGTCCCCAGCCTCTAAGAACAATTTAGGTGCTTTTTGTAAAGGAACATGAACAGCATATCTTTCATTCATGAGTGTGCCGCTTGCAAATTACAAATTCATATCTAACTAGTTATGATCTCAAACTAACTCCGACATTTCTCAATGTAAACACTGTACGTTTTATTGTGTTGTTTTGAAACCCATGCGCTCTAATAATTTCGATCGCTCAGACATTATTAAACTCGTTCTTGTAGCTTTTTTCTTTTCTTTTTTTTTGTTTGAAATATTGTACTGCCATATGGGTGCAATTTTTTAGTCAATTTAGTAAAATATTGAAAAAATATTTATTGACGTATTTATTGTTGCATGAATTTTCAATTTTCAACAAATATTTGAGAATTAATAGAACCAAGGAAAGGCAATATGTCGACAATACTTTCGGAAGCAAATATCACAATAAGTGTCTTTATCGTGAACTGAAACTCGACAAAGTTGCTCTGTTCAAGCACTAAAGGAACAGAAAGAGAGGAAATGAGAAATCTTGATTCCAATATCCGGAAAATGTTATTTCATTTTCTTGTTTAAAGATAACAGTTTTGAAACATATTCATGAGAATAAAAAGATTGTCCATTAAATTAGCGACGAGATTGATTAGAGTTCGGGGGGACATTTAAAATTGTCCATTGCGGTTCATTAATACCGTGCATTTACTTGAGGTATAAGTATCTTTAAGTGAGCACCGATTTATAACCAAATGTAAACACTCATTTCATCATTGTCATATGTTATTGACTATCGATGTCTCATCATTCATTATTATAATTACAAGATTATAATTATTGCTCTTAATTAATCAACATACCATCACGCAGAGCATACATACTTTTAAGTCACTTATCAATCACTACCTAACGCATAGTATTATTGTCATGTCGTCGTACGCAATAGCGATGTTCCTATTTTACCTTTATTTTATGTCCTACGTTCGAACAATAAACAAGCACTTTTTGTCGCAATTTCATCTACGTCGTTCACTTATTTACATCAATGGTCAACTATTTCTGATGCACCATGATCTTTTCTGTCGCTTCTTTAAGGATCTCCCTATTTTTAATTTTATAACAGACAATATATTTAATGAGAAATATTTTCAAAATAATTAATATACAACATTCGTACCATATGCTAATCATCTATGTAGGCCACGTTAATAAATTCTCCTATAAATTATATATTTCAAAAACGGTTTGGGAATTGTTATTAGACATTCTGTGGCTGTGAAGAAAAACCAGTTAAGTGCGTTTTTGTACATTTAAGTTAAAAACATATTTTACGTTGTTTTTTTGTATCTACTTCTATAAGACGAACTCATAGAAGTGTTTCTATGGGGATCAAAAAACTATAATTCACATGTTTTAACATTATTCAGAACTCTAATTATGTTTACAAATTTTTTTCAAGTTTAATTTTTTAATGTTTTCAACTGGTAGTTGACTGGTTTTTCCTCACAGCCACAGAATTATGACATGGAAATTTTTTAATTATAAACCTTACTTCTTTAATGATTTAGCTGTTACAAAAAAGTTTCAACAACTGAGCTCCGCAACCGCACCCTTGAGGCGAGAGTCTACTGTCTTATACATTACGCTACAGTTGTCTTTGAAGTCCAAACCCGTTTTTGGCGAAACTTACTCAGTAAAAAATAAGGTTTAAATTTGAGAAATTTCTATGCCACATTTCTTGGACATTCTGGACCAACTTTGAAATTTATGAATTTGTGGGCGCTTTTAACATGAGAGTTTATGTAACTTTTTTTATTAATTTTTTTAACTCATTTTTGTATGCATCGCAGTTTCAATAGAGTTTCCTTTGTGTCACCATTTGGACCAATTTTCGTTTTAAATTGGAAATGAACTTTATACATTGACTAAATGAGTTGCTATACGTTAGTTTAAGTGTTATGGCCAATTGAACCCTAATTGTATTCTATATAGGTACACTTAACTTTTCAGAAAACGATTGCAAAGTGACGGAAAACGAAGCAATTTGCAAGTGAATTTGCAATCTCGATAGCAATGATGATAATAATTATAACTTGAAGACATTTTGGCATGTGTTTGTGCGACATTGACACACTCGTGACGTATGTGCGCTCGATGTGATCTAGTGGAGCAAAGTGGGTTGATTAGAATCAACGTGGTTTTCGGCTGTTGTGGTTATTGATTAAAAAGGTGTTTCCTTGTTGATAACACCTTGAGTGGCAAGGAAGACTCCTGATGAATTGATTTGTTTACCCACGTGGCACAGTGAAATATCTGCAAACCCTAACTATGCGCAAGCCGTTTCGACGCAAGTTGAAGCAAAAGTTCGAGGCACGTCCAATAACCGGCAAATTAGTTTCGAAAGCAAACGCGCAAACGGATATATATTAAATAGCTTTGTTTCAACAACTTTGATAACATATCCGCACACACTTTGCTCTCTAAATGCTTTTGTTTACTCTACACAGAGGTATAAACCGTTTGCGTATTTATCCAGATGTGCTGTGGTTTTACACTTATCCCTTAACTGGTTCAACTGTTACAACAATCTCAGTTGATGTTTCAAAACAGCGATTATTATTATGTAACTCTTAATTAGAACATTTTTGTAATACGTTTTATAATAAACATGACCATTATTGTTCATACTCATCAGTATTCGCACGACAATAACAACAAAACACTGTCTACTAAAACGTCAAAAATTTTACACTGCATATAAAAGACAATTTTCCGTCCCTTGTGAGACAGAAAAAGTATAAATACTTTAAATACTTCAAAAGTTAAAATAAAAAGTTAAGAGAGTTAGCAGAGGTTAGTTTGCAAAAAGAGCAAGGTGAATTTACTATTTTACTTATGTTATAATTTTTGGTGACGATCGCGGGCCATGACAGTTAGTACAATTTCTATACACGGGAAAAAAACTCGTATTCCAGTCTCCCTCTCAAACACTGACGCGTGTAAATATTCTGCGCGTGTATTGTTACCAACCATGAATCAGGGTTGGTTGTTGAGCCTGAACAAGCGGCTATGTTCACACTGTTTACAACAGTAAAAGCTAATTTTGATGTAAAGTGCAAAGATCTTGTCTCAGATGACCCTATTTAAAAAAATGTGACAATTATTTGTATTTCTTTGCATTTAAAACGTTAAAATTTAATATTATAGGCTTTTATTGATTAATAAAAAAATCAAAATAAACATTCACAAATAAAATTGATCTATTCAGCTAAAAATTCGGCTTTCAGAGTTGGCACCACACCTGATTTACGGTTGGTACGAATTCAGAAGCAGTATTTGTTCGCGTGTGTTTTTAACCAATACTGTATCACACCAGAGCCAATGAAGAAACAGTGTTGAGGGCGCTGTGTTCTTAACCTATACTGCCACAGTCTTGATTTGGTGCTGTATCTGGAGTTTTATTTTTTCCGTATATAATTCGAAACTTGTTGAATTCGTGGAATGAAAATTGAAGGGTTTCAAATTGACGATTTTTGCGCGATGGAGAGAAGGGGTCGGCTGGTGGTTGGTGTATGTGATGACCATTGGAGCGGTGCAACTAATTGACACTTGGTGGGATGGTGTGTGTTGCAGCACTTTTTGGAGCAGTGGATCCCGCAGACGCAGGCGGCAACACCTGGGATTCGCCCCGAATTTGTCCGCTTTGCGCTCGAATGTACAGCAACAATAGCAACCTGAGGCGCCATCTGCGCTCCGCTCATGCCACCGCCACCAACCTCCTCGAGCTAACTTCGCTCCAGCGCCGTCAGATGCCGCACAACTTAACCGCCCCCGATTCCCTTGCAAACGAACCACTCAGCGCCAATGATAGCGTCACGTGACTCCTAACCAACTTCAGTTCACTGCCTTTTTGCACATTTTCGTCACGGCCAGTTGAAAATTGAACTATTTCTAAAATGAAATATCCATTGGGACAAGCAACATCCAATTGCTACACCGTTATCGAATTTTTTAATTGAAATAGCTCTGATCAATATGAGAAATATTTATATTAATTGTAATAACAATGGCGGGTCCGTATTGGATTTTGACTGGTAACGATTTAAAAAATGTTGAATTTTTTGTTAATAAAAAAATAAAACAATGAATAGAATGTACATATGAAAAAGAAGTAGAAAAATCAATATTGAATTAAGCAATATCTCGAAGCTTTGATCACGATATGTAGATTAGAGAGATTTTTGTTTCGCTGCAATTTTTCGTATCTATAGGTTGATTTTTATATGAATCAAATTTATACGAAAATCAAATTATCTGTAAATGAAAATCCAAACTTGATTGGCAATTGAACATCAGCTCGTATATATATTGTTTTTATTCAAATAAAGGTGTATACAAGTGAAGAATTAATTGTTTAAGTAAATTATTATTAAAGTAACTTTTTCAGTGGCCTTTTTTAGAAAAGGTTTAGAAAGAATTTTTTGTTATTTTTGTATCGTGAAACATCTTTCCATTTACGATACATATACGTCATCAAAATGTCGATTTTTTTCTTCGCTCAGGATCAATCAAGATAAGAACCCAAATGGCAAATAAATTCTGAAAATTGCTCGATTATAAGCATTTGCATTCCAACGATGTGCGTTGAAGAAAATATTTTTGCGAAGCGACAAAATTTTCCCCGAGTTATGAGAAATATTCGCCCCACGTTTGGGCAGACATTCAAATTTGTTCAAAATGTATGCAAAACTTTTTAATAAGAAAATATATTCCGATGCTCCAAATTTTATTTTCTATTTGATAAGGAGTAGTGATTTACATCTTCCTCTGCGAACAGCTGCGACGCATTTTATATTTGCTTGTTACCATTCAACGTCATCGATTCATTTTCCGGATGCGTTTTTATGATGAATTATTATTACCATTCGAGACAAATCAAACGCTGGTTTATTGTGACTCCGCACTTATGCAAATTAAAACCCCAAAAGAAAGTCATCGATCAGTTATGTTTATGAATTCTGATTCTTAACTTTCAGTGTTCAATAAATGAAAAAAAAAATATAAATTTACTTTATTTTCAAATAAATTATATATATGAAAATAAACACAATCAATTACAACTTTTTCTTGGTGCTCATTGCGAATGCAAATCTTGTCATTATTCATAAGGTATTACGAGTTCATTACAGAAGCGTTAATTGCCGACGAAACGGCGTTATTTAATCGAACGAATCGGTATCAAATTTAATGGGCAAACTTAATTCAAAGCGCGAGAGCGATCGATGGAATGTTATTAATATTTTATGCGTTGTTAAAATTGAATAAATTGAACAGATATGTACAAAAAGTGAGGCACCTTTGAGAACAAAACGAAGCTTGAGTTCCCTGATTGAAAAGAGAAATCATTTATTGATGATTTCTGATGAAAAATGGCTGGCGCACATCATTCGTATCGTTAATGCGATACGATGCCGTGTTTTTCGTTGATCAATACTCCTTGACGAAAATACAATCTCGATAAAAGCTTTTCACTGTCAATTCAACTCTGCATCCAATTTTTCTTGCGCCATTTATTTATGACAAAACTCGCTAATACAATAGTATAGTATTTTTATAATTTATAAAAACTAAACTCATGGCGATTGGTTTTTGTTGACCACAAGCACACATGTCCGACCTCGACAACTTTATACCGAACACATTCAAATGATTGCTTTTTTTTTTGTTTCTACTCGGAAGGAAACAATCGCCCTTTGTTCTCAAGCTCGAACGCACATTTTTGTTTCAATAAATGTTTTCAAATTGAGAAATAATGAGAAAGAAAGTACAAGTACGAACAATAACGAAAGGGATGAAATTGGAATGTTATAGTTTTTAATGAAAAGCAAATGTCGATTTTATTTGAATTCAAATTAGTGCTGCCCATAAATACGCGACAATTTTTTCGCGGCTTCCTTTTCTCTTGTTATAAAAAAGAACTGGACAATCCGAGCCCCAACAGCCGTGAATTCCACGCGCAATTTTCAACACAGAGCAGTTCAATTAATTTTCTTTTATGCTCAATTATAAAAAACCCGGCGAAAAGCGTGTATTTATTGCTATCATTCTACTTCACGAATATAAAATTACACGCGTAGACGCCAGTACAAACATTGTAACCTTCACGTTAAGTGCTCCAAAAAAATAAAATTCGCGCCTTTATTTTTCCTTTTTGATCTTATAAGTTGCTTTGCTGCTTATAAGACATTGTTACATTTTTTATGTTAAAAAATGTGAGTACAAATTTTTTTGGCGCAAAATATCTAAAAAGAGTGTACTGAAATTAGGGCTGGTGCGCTTATTTATCATTGATTGATGGATGTGTAAATTCGAAAGTTTGAGATAACATTATTGGGTGAATAATTTGTGGCTCGTTTTAATTATACCCACCAACGTCCCCGCAGCTGCGGAATTAAAAGACAGATTATTATTTGTGAGCTGTATCTCACGTTAACGAAAAGGATAGAGACGCTGGCCTGTAAAACATTTTACAAAGTATAATTTGTCTTCATCCAAGTGATTCATCTCATTTGACGTTCAGATTCTCTAACGTCTAACGATTTATTTGTGTCGTTTAAAATATTACAGGATAAACCAACACTTAACATCTTAACTGATCAAATATATAAATCATTTTAAAATACAACTCATTTCTTTGAACTTATTGATATGACAGGTTTGATTAAATTGATTAATAAAATAAAAGTCTGAAACAACCAGAATCGTGTGACCACAAATTATGTCTCTTCTGAGAAATCTTATTGGAATTTTTATTATAAAAATGCGTGTCTTCGTGTTAAGGGTTAATATTGAACTTTAAAGCTTCCTTTTTATGTCATGTTATTGTTTTGTTTTCGTTGCATTTGCGTAACGGATTTTTTAAATCTGTTTAAAATGAAAATATCAATCTCCAACTTTCTTAATCAAACAAGCAGACATTTCTGGGTCATTTTTTAAATGAATTTTTAAATAGAAATATAATTCGTAGAAGAGACGTCGCTGAAACGTTTTATTATTTCAGACATAAACCCGATAAAAACTTGATTGAAGAATAAAATAAGATGAAATTAATTTCCGCCGGCGGCGTTATTTTTTTGTTTCTTTGGTTGCTGATAACTATTGAAATTGATTGACGAGTGACAGCACCTTCATCTTTGATCTGATAATAACAAGGCCAACTCGGGCGATTTGTGCAAACTCTTCTTTCCCACCCTGTTTTTTTTTTATTAAAACATTGACGCACTTGGTTTTTGCAGCACTTTTTCACCGTCTCAACCATTCATTATTATGATTAATGGCATCTATTTTTATCATCTTTCCAAACGTTTTCTTATTTTTTCACTTCATTGCATTAAAATACGAATGAACAATGGGAAGTAATATGAATAAAAACAATCTGAATCTATAGAAAATAATAAATAATGGAAAGATGGAAATAAGGTATGAATTTTTAGATACATCACTGAAACAACTGTTGGAAGTTGATGGAAAAGTAAGGAGAGTAGAATTTCATATCTCGTTCAGGCGACAATTATTTTAAACTGATTACAGCAGCTGACAAGTTATTGCAAAGCAATAACACTTTTTCGAACTGTCAAGATCTTTATGTCGATGGTAAAAACAAAGTGTTGAGCTCACATTGGCTATTGTTCTAGTTGAAGTGATACATTTTTGGGATGTTGGTAACGGCTATAGGTATTTGTTTAGTTAACTTACCCAGTTAAAAATATATGACATAGTAAGATAGCAGTTATTATACACATATGTGATACATATGCGAGATATATATGATATAAACATATATATGCGACATATGTGTCATATTTGTTTGATTGTGTATTGAGTGATAAATATTTTGTCTATTTGCAAGGTCGAAGAGTTCGTCGTGGTAGGCCGCGCCTCGGCACCAGAGGCGGCAGGCACCTGTCGTCGTCCAGCGCTCATCCATACTTGCCGTCTTCGTCTCCCCTGGATATGAGAACAACACCACCCGCGATGCCAGCTTATCACGGATTTGAAGAAGCAACATCCGATGGAGTCGTGAGTTCCTTTTTACTTATCAATATTCACTGCAATATGGAAAGCTCATTTAGCCAATAAATAACGCTCTGTGCATAAAAAGCAATTTTGAACATTCGATTCTGATATCGCGCACTTAGTTTCAGTATTTTCATTTCCATATCTTTATAACCATCCTCTGTCCTTTATTCCGCCATGCTTCCTTTATTTCATCTTATTTCTACCTTCCTCTCTCCCCACTTCTCCGTTCCATAGACTTTTTCCATTATGTACCAATATATTTTTTTTCTACACTTTGTTGGTATGAGTGACACTTTCGGATTTCATATGAATCTATACAGTTGTTGTTATAAGTTCTGCGTTATTATTAAACGTAGGGCAGAAACAATATGTCGTGACATGTAGGACATTTCGATTTATCAAAATTAAAATATAATGCATCTTCAAATTGATTTTTATTATTATTTGTTTACTCGCATTTATATTCAGAAAATTGAAAAATATATTAATTTCGTTGACAGTTCTATTTTTTAAATTTCATTTTACTTTGAACTTGTGGTGTATGAACATAATACAAAAATCAATTGTAAAATTTGGTATTAATGATTTTTTGGTTTTTGGTATGTCAAAACTTCCTATAGGATGTTGAAACTGTTTTTCTCCTCTAGAGGAGAATTGAACGCGGAGAAAGATAAGTTGGCTTGCTTCTTCTATGTCATTCATCTATTAAACGCTTCCAAGTCTTGATAAATCAAAAGTACAAAAACCGATAAATCTGAACAAAAACATGGTTGAGCATAGGTATCAGTTTAATGTATTATTGTAATCTCAACTGCTACGGATTTCATTGCCAAAGTGAATACACGAAATAATTTTCACAATTGAAAGATGAATAATTCTTACATCCAGAATGAAGAGCCCGTTTTATCCCGCATTCAAAATAAATAGAAAGGAATAAATAAAACCAAACGTGAATCCTCAATTAAGGATGAATGGTTTCATAAAATGAAAGTGAAATCTTTTAAAAAAGCACATCATCCAAATTGAAAGCTCAACGCAGAGGAATAATATATTCGGACCAATAAAAAAAGCAGCAGAAAACGTCTCGAGCCGAAATTTTTGGCCGATGAAATTCAAGGTAGGGGCACTCCCCCGGGCTGAATGCAAAATTTATCGCGATAACAATAAAACAGGGCCATTACGCTCTACGAAAGATAGGAACGACAAAAAATAATTGCAGTCTCGTCTTTGAGATGACGACAATTGGGTTACGAAGAAATTGGTCACTCGGTCAAATGGCCCTGAATGGGGTTAATGGCGCGCGTCACGGATAGTCTAATAGCCTATCATATACGAGCTAATTAATGATACTTAATGAATGATAATTAATGAAAAGATAGGTGCAAAAATTTGGACGAACTAGACAATGTTCGCGTTATCATAATCTAATCGGTAATTTGTTTGGAACTGAGAATCATCAGCTCGAACAATTGACCCTTGGTTAAATGGAGTTCGTCAAAGTTACGTTCAGTGAAGTTTGTGCTAAATGTGGTCAGATTGCTGCAAGAAGGCTTTTGTCCCGGACGAAATCCATTGAATGTGATGCCATTTTTGGTCGCACCATGAATGACAGTTGGGAATTTTCAACTCAATTCAACTCGCGTTACCATGCTTTGACACTGTTGATTATTATTATCATTATAAGAAATAATAAATAAAAAAAAATATATCTTTTAATTCAACTGCGGTAGTTCAAAAATAAAAATAGCGATTCAAAAATAACAATCAGTTGTTTAACATTTAAATATTAAAAGTAATAAAATCTTCTCTAATATCTACGTGTATTTAAAAAATTTAAGATTTTTTAGATCCCCAGTCGGTTTTATATTTTTTAATCAAAGATAATAAACTTGAAGGTCAATTCTTCAGAATTTCATCGTGACAAATTTTCATTTATCGCTAGAATCACCTTGAAAAAAAATTATAAGGTATTCAGCAGTACTCTTGTAAGTAAAAGATACAAATCAGTAGTATAAGTCAACCATTAATCAGTCATATAATTTTTTAACCAGGAACATTTTGTAAACTTAAACATTGATGTAAATAATTGCCCCTTCAAACTCTCTTCATTTATTTAGTTGCTTTTGTAAATGATATACTACTTTTTCTCAGATATAATAATCATTATGGTTCAAGAGCGTACAAAGTCTGGTAGTATTATAAGATCCTTTCTCATTTCTTCAGTACTCGTTGTATGTCTAACCTCCGGTTCATTTAAATTAAATACAGCGGTACACTTTTCAAAGGGTTGCCGTCTGGAGTATTTCTGCTATCCGAGTAGCTACAAACTTCATTGCATTAGTTACTGATATAAAGTTTGTTTAAATGCTAATTTTCAATTGAACATTTTCAACTTTCTTATTTGAATAATTTTCGAATTACATATTTTTTAAAATCGAAAATTGTTGATTGGGAGCACATTTTTTTTCTCTCTCTCTCTTGAATTATCAGTGCCTTCGTTTTCGTCGAAATTCCATCATTTATGTTCAAGGGATTTTTTTCTATTAAATTTTTTACATCAAACAAAAACTAACATTCCACAGTTATTCTTTTTATGTTTCGAGAGAACAAAAATCCCAGGAAAATATTTAAAAATAAAGCATAATATGATACTCTATAATCAATCATATTGAATGAATCAAATTTATTCTTGATTTCAATCAAATTTGTCAATCTCTGAAACAAGATATTTGATGCTCGACTAGTATTTTGAATTATATCGTACATTATATTAATAACATTATGTAACAAAAATTGTTGTCTAATTAATTAATAATGGTTTTTGTTTCTATAACAATAAAGAAGACAGAAAATGGATTTTTTTCGTGTAAAAAGTTTGCTTCCGTAAGAAATAAATAAAATAAATAAAAATTATTCAAATATAGCGTTTTCCATTTAAAAAGTGACTTTTCATCAAATCTGAAAGCAAACGTTTTCATTTGATTGATAGTTTTTTAATACTCTCTAGGCTCATAGAAACCAAAAATAGCAATGAAAAAGTTTCAACTAATATTCTGTTACACAGTGGATTCAATATTAACCGCAAAATTGTTTGTTTCGTTCGGAAATTGTAACGTAATGTAATTTAATACACTCAACAGCGGCAAGTTCAAGATTTCAAATTAGTTATCCATGTGTTTTTGGTTATTGGTACATTCAAGTTAATCCGGATTTAGTATGCTTACATATAAATTGGAAGTCTCACGAGTGATTAGAATTGAGATTAACAAATTGTATATTTATTACGACAAATGACAATAACATTGTTTGATGAAATGTAAATTGCACAGCCTAGATTTTAAATTTGTTCCCAGAGGCGGACTTTATAATTCAAATTTATCGCTCAATTAAGGGCGTGACCAATGAAGTGTTCATAACTGATGGCAATAAAAGGGTTTTATTTTTACTTTCAAGGAAAAAGAAAGAAAGAAATGATTCATCTCCATAACTCTTGTTTCTTCTAATTCAACATTGTAATCCATTTTGCGCTTTAACAAACCAGCTGATGTTTTTTTTAAGAAAACCGTCATTAAAGATGCAAAATAAAATGAAAAATTCATTTCGTTCCGCTCTAGGGCAGACATGAATTGCAAAACTTTATTGTTGCATTTGAACTAATAAAAAAATGATGAATAATTAATTCATAAGTTATTTTAAAAAGCTGCAAAGGAGCAGAACATTTTTGCAATGATTTTTTACAATCGTCGTTTGAGGGAACGTAAAATCCTCTTTTTATTTTTGTTGTTGGTGCAAAACGCGTTTATAGCGATAGAAACAAGATTGTCTGTTGCTGCCGTTGAAAGAGTGATTGCACTTTGGGTTTTTCTCGTCGCGTAAATACTCCTTCAGTTTATACTTGAAGCCAGGCGCAATAGCATCTTGAAATGAATAATAAAATCAATCTTTTATGTCCACACCCGGATACGGTTTGTGCAGACAAAGTGCTTTTTCTGTTTATTTACTTTTACAATTATATCCACATTCAAATTTAATTGTTGAAAACTTGGCTCTACTCCAATCATACATTATATTTAGAAATGTTATTTCTTAAAAAAAAATTTCGTTTAAAAATAGTCAAACAGATTTGTTTTTACCATAAATGTAAAAATTTGTTTATAAATGTGCCCACAAATTGATAAATTTCAAACGGGAACATTCATTTTGAATTTTCGTCCCTCTCGTCCAAAGTTGGATTTTATTTTAACCGATTGCCTGAGATAAAGTACACGTGAGCGATACAAGATTTGGCAACTCCGAGTATCCGATTTCGGGCGACCGTTAAATTTAACTTGATCGCACGAGTGATTTCTTATCTTAATATACTTCCTGGGTGGCGCTTTTTCGAACGATTCAACCGAGTTCTGTTGGAAAATGTCGCGTCACGCGATAAACATCTACACCGAGGGATGATTTGTTTGATGATAGGCGCGCTCTAGTTATACAGCCAACTTATATAGTCAACGATCAAGGTTAATGTCGAATCATTTTAGCCGATGATGCAATACAACTTGGTTCAATCCTTGTTTTTAATTTCACGTGCAATTTAATCAAGGCTTGTTTTTTTTTTCTTTGTCGTAGGTCCATTTAGGAGAAGGAATAGTAGTTTGTGAGGAACAGCTGAGGGCCGTGAAATGGAGCGACTACAGAAAGTTGACGAGAGGGTTGGCTGCTATACTGTTCAGCCCTACAGAGTTGGCCACGTGTTCGGTTACAGGACAACGCTGGAGCCGGGCCGGTACAGCTACGGAAAGACCCGTCAAACCAGCATTAGATCGTGCCAAGGTCCAGGCTATCATATGTAAGTTTTTGAATTCGACAAATCATTTTGTCAATTTTCATTTTGTTGCTAAATTTGCAATTACGTATTTATTGAAGTCACTTTGGTTTGGGATTGACCTAAATGTAGGCCTCAAAATTTAGAATGACTTAGAACATTTCATATCGTATGTACAGAACTACCTTCATTAGGGCAATTGTTTTTTCTGCAAACAGCATTCCGTTTTTAAATACAGCGTAGATATAATCTTTCTAATTTGTACGTCTGATAGATGAAAGATATTGAAACATAAACCTAAATTGTTCTTAAAAAGTGTCAAGTAAACTGTGTCAAACTGATAATTTCTCCTCTCAGTCTCATTCTATTTTTGCCGTAGCCAGTTCTTTTCCAAAACAGAAATGTATACACATTAGCGACATTCGATAATATTGAATTCTCATCAGATTACTTTTATTTACCATCTTATCCTTTTATCCATCCGACGAACTTTTATTTCTTTTTTCATTAAAGTGTTTATGATTCCTTTGGTCTCCTCGGAGATACATTTTCGATATTTTTCTAGCCCGGGATATAAAGGGTTATGCGAATTCAATATATTGGCAAGACAAAAATGTGATATGAAATTTTCCCACATTGTCCAAATTGAAATTATAAGGAGAAAAAACTGTGTTAGGTAAAACAATGAAAATTATCACATTCAACTGTAGAAATGGGTTAATGTGTGATTAAAATTACACACCAACTGAAAATAAGCTGTAATATTTAAATTTGCTTGAAACAACCTCTCGTTCGGGTATTCGATTAGCTCAGCTGACCTAATAATAATTTAATTATATAATTTGTATTTCGTACGTGTTTCAATTTACAATTATATTTCGACCTGACTGGTGTTTTGTTAGCACGTCATTTGCTGTTGACTGATCATTTTGAAATATATTTATCAGCAATTTTTATGTTGTAATTCAGTTTGACTGACATCAAAGGTGCATATCAAAACAGATAAGTTTGACGAGGCAAAATGATCGGATAAATGTTTGTTACCCGTTTGAACCAAAATATGTCGGCCAAATTCATTATCATTATTGGAGCAAGATCTTTTCCTGAGGTCTAAAATCTTTTTTATCGCGGTTCAGGAAATTGATTCGTCCTTTATCAACCGAAATGAAATCGATGTTGAAATTAAAGTTCCCGACAACAGAACTCACAATTTCACAAAGAACGAAATTTAACAAGCTTTTGTATCGGATTCTACAAAGTTTCCATGACAGCATGAAATACTATGACGTATTAGTGTCTCTTGTGTTAAACGATCTCTGACATTTCCAACATTTATTCGGTACCTGGCAGTTGAAATATAAATAAACGAGAAATGCAGTTTATATTATAGTTGGGGGAAACGTTCTTTTTTGCTCTTTTATCAGCCCAAGTGTTTCTGGTCTTGAATGAAACACTTGTCGCGCTTTCAGTAACAATGTGAAATGTAAAATAAAATAAATAAAAACGTTTCGAAACTCGAGGAATTCTTTTTTTTTTCTTTTAACAAACAATTATTTTCAATCGTTATAATTATGATACATTTTTTTCTGATAGAAATAAAGAAACAAAGAAAAAGTTAAATCTTGCACTCAGATATGGAAAAATTAATTAAAATCAATATCATCGATGTAATTTCAATTTAAAATTTTTAATTAAAATGAATTACAATTATTAATTAGAAGAATTGCATAATGGACCTTTTGTTCTGGTAGGACCATTTTCTAACAGGATAATGAATAAACAATGAAAAGCTTGAGTAGCGCAGCGTTGTTACTGCATCGTTATCTACCTTATTTTATATTTACAGTTCACGTATCCAATAAATTATTACGAAACCCAAATTTCAACTGAATTATTGATTTGTCGCAGTTTTCGAAAATAGCATCTTACTAAAAAGTGCATTTTTGTCATTTCTTTTCAGTACTTCTAAAATGATGTATTTGACTGCAATTTCAGCAGGGAAGAATGAATTGTATACTTATTGCATTATCTTAAAAATGCAAAACATAATTCAATTTTGCCGTAATTACAATATTTTTTTTTGTAAGCAACAAAATGAAATATTAAGTTTTTTTTCCGTAAGATTTGAAATACAATTTCAATACGAATTGAAATTACAATTTTTAATCTTTCTGAAAAATTAATAGAATCGAAGCAAAATTCGGGAAGATTAAAAACAGTTTTTAATTGAGTATGAACCTAAATCGAGGCACAAAGATACAAAATTTCATTTTTCACGAACGCGATAAGTTGGAAAACGAAAGCATATGCAAACACATGTATGTTGCAAAAACGTTATTTTTCGCCTCTTTTTAAACTCAATTTCGGTCCATGCTCCAACTGAATCTATTATCTTTCAAATGCACGTATTAAAAAAAGTTGCATCTTTGTTTTTAAAGGCGAAATGCTGTTCACAGTGGACGAACTATCTTAATGAGAAGAGCTCTTTAGTGGCTATTTTTTGAAAATTATGCAACAACGGCGTTTTATTTTCAATTACTGTAATATTAAAAAATTAATATAGATGATAAGAAAGAGTTTTAAGTGATTATATATAACTGGTAAATAAATATCAAAAAGGTAGCATTTTTTGTAGGTCAGTCTTGAAATAAAGTCCCCTTAAACTCAAAAAGTAGTCATTCTGTAATGTTAGGTTATTCACTGATGCACTTACTCTGAATTGAGAGTGCAAATGTTTCATCCATCTTTTATGAAACAAATAAACAAACAGGCATTAAATTTTCCTTTTACACTTTTGTTAAATTGAACCTTTGCTTTCTGTTTGTTGAATTGAATCATCTACAAAGCAAATCCAAATTTGTGTCCGCATCCACCACCGCGCATACCAAGTCAACCGTGACTGAATCCCAGTTGTATATAATTGAAGCGAAGAATAATTGGATTGAAAACGGCACGGAGGTCGTTAGCCGCTGTTGATGAAATCAGCTTGCGGGATATGCCGCGAGAATTAATGACGACTTCTAGAAATCAGTGGACCAGACAAATCATTTATAGAAAAAAAGAAGATTATCGATAATTCAGCATCAAATGGTTGTTTAAGTTAATTATAATTTTTGTCCGTTGCAGCGTACGTGACCTCGAGGTTCCCGTCAGTGGACGTGAGCAGCGTTAAACAAGTATTGGCTTACAAGTGCAAAGAAAATTCTACGGCCTTAAAGATGAAGTCTATTCGATACATCTGGTATGTTTATCATCAATATTTTAATACTATGATATAACATTAGTTCATTTTTAATTTATTTCGTTTTTTATTTATTCTATCATTCTTTATGCTTTTAAATCACAGAAAATGGCTCATTTGTAAAAATTCTAATTTATGAACATTGATTATAAAACACGAAGTTTTTGAAATAGTTATTATTTCGGACGAAGAAAAGGAAATTTTACGTCGCATTTGAATTCAATTTTGTAAATAATTGATAAAGATTGGAATGATTTATTTTGGAATAATTGGGTAATGGTGGTACAAAAGTTATTTAAAACGAGTTGATATCATGTATGACATGTCTTTTTTCATTTGATTTTGAATAAAAAATGTATCCCGATATTTTCAACGCTGCAAATACTGAAGCCGCAAAATGAACGAATTTATTTTCAATTAGTTACCATTTTCGTAAGATTCAATAAAAAATTGCCTCGGTGATATTATGTAATTTTCGATATATTTTCTACCCATCGATTTTTTTATTTTTGAAAATAAGAAGCTCCGAGAGCCAGGCGTGCTTCGCTCTCTGCGCGCGTTCTCCCTTCATTAAGAAAGATACATCGGCCATCCTTATCGCGCACTGTCAGCTCTCCCTTCTGTTTTAAGATCAAAATTTAAAATATTATTACAAAACAAAATGCACACTTGGCAAACACAA
The DNA here is from genome assembly GCA_030522925.1 of Trissolcus japonicus. Taxonomy (NCBI): domain Eukaryota; kingdom Metazoa; phylum Arthropoda; class Insecta; order Hymenoptera; family Scelionidae; genus Trissolcus; species Trissolcus japonicus. The sequence continues at coordinate 41,699 of JAPYZS010000397.1, forward strand.
TCTTTGTTTTATGAAAATGTACACAAACACATATTCATATACAAATGGGAAAAAGCGAATTTTGCGAGTAAGGCCGAATCAATGGCAAAAATATTACACAGTATATGCCGACATTATTTTATGTTGCGCTAAGGGTACACAACGGAGCAAGGGGGAGAGAGTCCAGGGGGTAAAGCCCTATTAATAGAAGATATAAATACTTTATTAGCGTTATACAATTTTTAAAACATTTTTATTTCTTTTCTAATTGTTTAAGAAAAGTACATAAAATTCATATTTTCCGTTTATAAAATCACCAATTTCTTATTTTATTTTCAGAATTTAGAAATGGAACTTGTCTAAAACTCATTGAAACTCTTTGCAACTCTCCGTAATTCGTCGTAACTCCTCTTCAAAGAGTTATGAGTTGCCAACCGCTTGATTTTGACCATTGTATTTGATAATTAATTACATTCAAATTTTTATTTCATTTTTGTTTCAACGGATGTTTTTTCAATCAGGAATATTATTTTGAATATTCATTTTACCGAAAAACATATTATCAGTACAACGAAATTTTTTAATTGATAAAAAGCTGTCAATACGTCAAATTGAAATAATACCCAAACTCCAATACTTCGAGTGTTAATTATCTTGCATTCTCCTAATTGTAATAACGTTATCTCCACGAGTAAAAATCAAGGTAAAAAAATTGAATCCGCTGAGTGATGAAATTATTTTTAATTGAATTTCCATTCACTTTTTCCAATCTTTCCATACATCCGCCCAATTTCACAGATTTCTCTTTTTTTCGTTACATCCAAGTAAAGTTTAAACTCTTTTATTAAAATGTAGATTAAAAATTGAAACTCTATCAGAGAACAGTCAATATAAGAATATGAGTCCAAACTGTATAATAGCAATAAATCAAAATTGTATGATGAGAGATGAACCAGAATCGTGATTTGTTGCATCGAGTAAGAATATTATTAGGGAACGCAACATTAAGAGATCTGACGGTCTTGGTATGAAAACGAGACGCATTAATGGCATTAAATCACTCCTCTGGCACCAATGTCTGGTCTCTGCTCCTTTGGATGTTGTACTAACTAACAAGTACTTCAAAGGATGTTATTCAATAAGCTAAGTTTGTTATTGTGATAGCTAAGCGATGCTAGCGTCTGCACAATAATTGTTCCGAGTTTCGCTTCATTCAGTCCACAAATTTGGCCTAATTTACGTGCTCTCTCTTCATCTGGATTATGCAATTTATAAATTTCCCCTTCTTGATATTCGCAACTTATATTTGATGTTTGGTATCTTTGTCTCTTTCAATTTTGTCTCTAATCAATAATTTATTAAATTCTTCGACAAGGATTGGATTTTAATTTCTGACGCGTTCTTTTTTTATTCAAGCAAAATTTTCTAAATACTAAAATAATAATGTTAAGTAGATATCTAAAATGTTATTCTATAGAAAATTTGAATTATAAATTTTATTTGATTGTAACAAAAAATCAACCGATTTTAACAAAGGATCAACCGGAATAAGAGTGACACTCTGGGGTAAATGTGACACATCAAATAAATTTTTTGAAATTCGTAATTTTCATCTTTTTAATTAACCTCAAGAATCATGATTAATTAATGAACGTACAGCAAAAATAATGTTCTAAATGAAACATTTTTGTAGTCACTTTTTAAACATTTCAAAATGTCTTCCTATCTCATTAATATTGTGAACATTTTGGGATATTCAAAAAGTGACTACAAAAACGTTTCATATTAAACATTATTTTTTGCAGTGCGTATATATAAACAATTAAATTTGATAAAGCATTTATTAATTTATATAAAATATGAGGTGTCACATTTATCCCAAAGTGTCACTCTTACCCCGGTTGATTCTACTTGTTACACAAAATTAAATATATAAATTAACGGATAATTGAAATTATACTCGCACTCGAGGTAGAGATTTTTATTATTTTGAGATAAATAGGCAAATTAAAGGTTTTTGAAGTATGGATTTTATTACATGCTATACACATAATGGATATAAACTGACTATAAAAAACTAGTCTAACAAGATGAAGCGCAATTCGTCTTATCTTGCTGGCTCTTTTTTTTCATTCTTGGCATCAACTAACGGAATCATAAAAATTAGCATATCAAATAGCGAGGATATATCGTAGCCGAGAGATAACCCATTGCGCAAATGCCCTTTTTTTTGTCTCTCTAAACATCCAGGTAGCGTGTAAAAAGCTCTACTCCGATATAATGATATTACCATCGCCCAAGATCAGCTCGGCGCCCCTTTCCTCATTAGTTTTATTCCAATTTTTTACTCTCATACAATCGATATCGTCATTACAATTTCAAATTTTTTTCTTATATATATCTAAATATATATTTTGGTTGATTAAAATAATCTTGCACATTAAATGATTTGAGAAAAAGAAAGGAAATAAAAGAATTACGGTAGAAAATCCATTATCAGGTATGGTTTAAGATATTAAAACAAAATATATATAGAATTATTTAAGTTCAAAGTTGGTTGTAAAATGTATTGTGTATATGGAGCAAACGCTTAGTTACACCAAAAACTTATTGTAATTTATATCTTGACTAGATAACATATGCGCTGCGCGCGTCACTTGAAATTAGATTTTTGATTATTTACAATAAAATTGATGAAAATCACTAATTTATTGATCAAAATACCATTTCTGATAATCCGAAAATTCTAATACAATTTTTTATAAAGAAATGAAACGAAGTTGATTTTATAATTGTTTATTCGTAAAAAATTTCGTAAAGAAAGTTCTCAAAGAGAGAAAAGAAATTATCATCACTTATTTTATTCTTAATAATTACTTGAATTAATACTTCCAAGAAATGAACTGTGATTAATTTTTATATCAAAAAAAGTAAAAATTACTTTCACATTACTTTTCTTCAATTCAAATTATCCCGCGGATGAATATGAACCAATAAGAAATGAGGAACGAAAGTGAACTTAGCTGCTGGTCGATTCGATTCGATACATGAAGCTTATTCAGGATGCAATGAACTTTTTTCTCTCTGGGGACTATTTAATGTTTTATTGAAAAACAAGTATGTTATTTTCCAGAATGTAACGAATATTTAAATCGAAAAAAACATAGGTAACGGTGCAAAATTTTGAGAAAATTAATTTCAAAAACTGTCGTTTAAATAACTGTCGTGGGCACCAACAAAGTCATGCGCAAATCTTATTAAACAATAATTTTTGATTAAAAAATTATTAACTTGTTTTTTAACATGTCCGCTTATTCCATTTGGTATAAAAATTATTCATATTATTTTTTTTATAAATAATATAATTTATTTCGAACACTTTCGATTTAACAGTTGTTTTGACTATGGAAGTCATGGATTTTCTGCCTTAAAGAAGCAATGAAATTAGGACACCTTTTGTGGGGTCCGAAAATTGTGCGGAAGCGAAAATAATAATTTCGTGGACTTTTATGGCCGCGTTGTCCGTTGCATGCAGATATTGTACTTTGCGGCGCAATCATTATTGCCGCAGAATTTATGACTTCATATCTGTTTGATATTAGAAACGTAGCTAAAATTAAAGCCCGCACAATCGGATCAATTATAGCCAAGGTGTCGCAGAACATAAACTCATTTTTATTTCTCCACCGTGCAATTTTTATCTTGACTAGTCGTATATGAAGTTATACGAACAATGGTAATTAAAATAAGTTTGTCGCATAAGCCTCCTCCGTCACAAATTTTGAACCGAAAGTTTGTAAATGTGTGGCACTTAATTTGAAAAGCTTCACGAGTAAATGTTTACACCCCAGAATTGTGCTTTACATTGAACAGTTTTAATTGTGTTTCAACAAGTTTGTTTATAATATGTTTTAAAAATTAAGTTTTAGCTCAAATTTTTACTAAGAAAACGTTTTATTCTACAAGACGTACTATTAAAAATAACCCAAACATATACAAAATATGTTATAATTTCTATTTATCGGATACATTGAAATAAATAAAATAAAATAGATATCTGTTACCATCTACGTTTCAGACAGGTCACATATATTTTTAACGTGGGTAGTGTTGCCTTTTTTCATATTTTTGAAGGAAAATTCTCTTTTTTAAAGAAAATTTAAAAACAGGGAATAAAAGCTGATATAAAACTAAGTTAATTGAACCTTTTGCAAGAATTTGTTGTTCAATTCAAAAGAACACGCCATTCAACATTTTCACCTCGACATGAAAAATGATCGAGTTACGATAAAAGAGAAAAAAATAAAGTTTATTGGGTTCCCTTTATTCAAATCAATCGCTAACTTTCAGAGGAAAATTTTGGTGCAATATTTTTTGTGATGAAACATAGTCAATAATATCTCGTTTCGAACGGGAGCGAATCAGTGACCCAAGGAAGCACGAGACAAAGTTTGTGCGATTTTTGAATTGCTTATTACAAAGTTGAGAACAAACAAATATAATTTGCCGCGCGACTCGTCGATGGCAGAGTTTGTTGCTTGACTGAAATCACTAAAGTAACTTGACGTTTTTAGTCAAGTCGGAAATTCATTCATGCGCAAGTTCCGTTTCAGTGCATCCGACTCGCTTGCTAATCGTTGGCACACAGTAGCGCCAATTGCTTAGATCATCCACCTGTAAACATATAAATATATTAGTTGTAATTACCATGTTTTGTTTCATTTTTTGTAACTAACAAATATTAATAAAGTTCATATGGAAATATTAATGAAGTGATGATAATTTCTTTTCTCTCTTTGAGAACTTTCTTTACGAAATTCTTTACGAATAAACAAAAATTCAAATTCCATCTTTCAGTAATGAAATAAAACTTGAGTAAATATTTTATCTTTCATTAATGAGAATAAAATTTATTAGAAGGAAATTTAATGAGGGTGAAAAATAGTCAAACGTTTCAGGTCAAACTTATTAGGATGAGTATTTATTGTTTAAAAGATCATAAAGAATCTTTGAAATGAAAAATTATTCACAAGGAACGGTCGTTAAACTGCAAACAATGGTACGGGTCTGTGATGAAATTCTTTTGAAGGTGTAAAAATGCAGATCCTTCTCAACATCATGAAATGTGATAGCTCAGTGAGAAAGAAAGCACGAGTATAATTAAATAAACCACTTTTTCAACACGAGTATGTAGCTTTCGTTGCAGCTTTTCATTCCAATTATGTGATTCAATTGAATGAGATGAAGCCGAACGAAATTAGAAATTATTCATTCGCATTTCAGGACTGCAGTAAAACTCGATGGTTATCTTTTAATAATTATCATTTCAAGTTTAACTTCGTTTGCACTTTTTTGGCTGTCTCTAAAAAAAATCTCTTCTTCGTGTCAGTTACATGTGTTTCAAAAATTGAAATGTTGCCGACGATTTGTCTGGCATGCCTAAAAACAATTTTTCATCCTACAGGTGTTGAAAAATGCGTCCAAAGATGAATATTCTTTCTTTACATCTGCCTCTATCTTTTGCACTGATCCCTCCGTTTTTTTTACTTCTATAAATTAATTACGTAAGAATAAATAACCAGGATATAACCAAGGACAAATAACTAGATTAAAAACGGACAAAATAACCAAAATACACAAATACCTTTATCTTGTCCTGGTCACTTTGTCCGTGATCATTTTGTATATTTTTTATAAATTACAAAAAATAATATTTAAGAACCTTAATTTTACTTGAATATAAAACTATAATATGAACAGTTGGTGTAATTGTGACAGGTGGTATAAAGTTATTCAATTTTGACCGTAATCTGTCATAATTATCTCAACTGCCCCTATATAAGCTACCATATGTGCAATATAAATGTTGCCATTTTATGGTACACTTATATTTCTTTTTGCCTGGAGTATCCGTAAGCCCAAACCTCTTTCCTATAATACAATTATTTATTAGAAATTATAATTAAAGGAAAAAAATGCCTGTCAAAATATAATATAAAGATGAAACTTTAAATTAAGCATCTCAATATGAAAAAAATGTGAAAATAAAAAAAAAAAGAGCGGAAAGAAAACGAAATTAAATATGAATTGAATTGTCTGTTTTAGTGATAGGCAGGATACGGAGCAGATGCCGATGGTCGAGCAGGAGGATAAGTGAGAGGGGGCGCTGGGTGCGAGCGTGCTTCGATTGCGCCGCGTCCTCCCGCACCCTCACCTGAATCTCGATCGGCCGAGTGGAGAGCGCGACGAGAACGCGAACGAGCACGCGGACGGGTCCAAACCGATCCAACACAACGAAAGCCGCCAGCTGTCCTTTGGCAGCTTTATCAAACTGCACAGCATCCATCGTGCGCTTCGAGCCACCCTGCGTGCGGCCACTTCCGCCGCTGCTGTCACATATTTATGACGTAATCGCGACTTTCTCAACACTCTCGGGGATCAGTGAGTTCTTTTCCACACCCTCTCGAGAAAACAGATTTCCTTTCATGTCCAACCATTGTTATTACTTTTTTCTCTTATACTATATCCAAAATGCAATATTTTTATTTGTCTGTTAATCAACTCTCTCAGATGTTTATTATACCGATTTTGTTGAAAGGAAGTTTTTAGTTTCTCCGTGACTTTTGACAATTCGTTTCTGTTAAAATATATACATATATATATATAAATTGCACCCCCGCCTAAGGAACGTTTTGTTCCCCATAATTAATTACGTGCACAAGTTGCGATCGTTGTTTGACGGCGCGGCTCTTATGCTTCCCCCAAAGTCTACAGATGTCGTTATCAAGATTAGTTCTTTTCGTTTCATTTTTCTCGACTCCGTTTTATTCGAGACACCTTGATGAAACTCAAAATGTTCAACATTTTGAGATGTCTATCAAGTCGTGTTTGATGTTTGAAAACTAATTTTGAAAATGACACCCGACAGTGATATTTTAGCTAAGCTTTCTGCGAAGGGGAAAGAGGGACGAAAAATATCTGCTTTGAAAGCGAGATATTTGCACCCCTCTCTCTCTGTATTTTTTGTCGTTACGATTGCTATTCACTCGCGAGTCAATGTGTTGTTAGGTATTCGCTGCGATTACCGTTTGTTTCTTTTTATTATCATTTTCCTTTTAGCTGTGATGGTACGAGAAATGCAAAAAGATTGTTTAAGAACTTAGTTGGCTCGACGAATGAGTCGCGGCTAAAGAGAAAAAAAGGATTCGAGCTTGAGTATAATTATATTAATTATTAATCAAGGATTTAATTTTGAATCAGTGGACGGTCCCTTTAATTGATGGAATCCAATCAATGGAAAATAATCTTGTACACGGCGCTTCGACCATAGAACTTAATTTGCGGGGGGATGAAGCAATCAGTATTGTTACGTTTAACAGTAGTGTGGTAAATGTTGCGTCGGACCAATAAAATGAAATGGCGTGTCCCGTAGCTTGGGCCTATATAAAATATTAGGACGGCGGGAGCGAGGCTCGGTCTTGTTTGCACTTAGAAGTTGTTAGCAGTCGGCTGTTCCGGCATTGTTATAAAACGTTGTTGTTAATGTTGAAGCTGCAAGAGAATGATGCGGCGAGCTTTTTAAAAACTCACTGGTCCTCCGAGTGGTGCAACGCGGCGGCGGCGGCGGAGTCTATACAGAGAAAAAAATCCCAGTTTAAAACTATATAAGGAATAAATGAAAAAAATAATAATAAATAACGATGTGAAACGGCTGTGACGCGCTCAGTGCGGTGAGCCGCAATGCTACCGCCTAAGCTTGAGCGCGATGCGACGATTGCGCTCGCGCCCACCCCGTGATTCTAGCGCAATAATTATATCTAATGATTATTAACGAAGAAGTAATAATGATTAATATATTCCGTAGCTTAAATATACAAGAAAAAAAAAATGATTATTCAAGTCAATGGTGGACGAAGCGAGCGATACCGTAGGAGATCTTATATTACTGGTTAAACATTAGGTTTATGTAGTCTAATCAAATAATGGGTTTACGATAATTCAATAATAAATAATTCATCATTAAGCGAAGACAGGGAAGTGACATGAAAGAGTGAAAGAGAAAGAAGGGGTAAAAGGTCGCGAGCCGCGAAGTGCCATGTTACGTACTTCGTGCGAACTAGTTGAAAATTGTGGTTTGGCTGTGAGAGCGACGAGAACGTTCAGGAACAAGATTCCGCATGATGATTGTGTGCAAGAGTGGGAGAGCCTGATGAGAGCAAGAATTTATTGTTTTTTAGGATTAACAAGTGGGCGGCTCAGGTCGCCTTTCCGGGATATAAGGGTAGATTTCACATTAGATCAGCCTAATATATAAATATATATAAATATATTATGACAAATATTTCGAATAGAAGAAACTTATATTATTTGTTGGAAGAGTATATTATTATATTGCATACATATTTAATATATATGTATATGTATACATATATTATAAATATTATATATATTTAGGATATTTATTTGTTGATTTGATGATAATTATGATATATATATATATATATTAAACGATTTTATAAGCGGCCCGAGCAACCGGCCTAGTGAGAGAGCGTGTCACACAATACTGTAATTATATTAATAATCGTCAATTCGATTCGTTTATTCGTAGTGATACGAGCGACTCATTTCCATTATTGTATATTCCAATTAATTTGTCAACTCTATTTCTTCAATTATGATGATTTGAGCTCCGACACCGCATTGATTACGCTTTTCTCATGCAAAACCAAATTCAGTCGCAAAACCTCTTCCTCAATGTGTCAGAGCATTGCTTACAATAATTGACAATTGTTTCAGTAAAAAAAAAAAATAATAATAATATAATATTGACCAATAATTTAATTTTACGAGGAGCTATTATACTGTTCAAAATTTACCAATTTGAAAACTGGAATACACTATTGCGCAATGAAATGATGATTCTCATCCGTGCTATATACCACAAAACACTTTTATTCCTCGTTCGATTTATATTCGTTATTATGCAAGAATATTTTTCCTCAATTGAGATTTGTATTGTGAGGGTTGCCATTAGATCATGTGTCTGCAATAACGAATTATCTGTGAACTTTCAGTGCAATTGTTACTTTGTGTATTATACGCTTTTATGTAATTTCGTTGCGTACACGTCACAAAATGCCTGTTAATTTTATGTATTACTACAAAATGTACGTTTGTTTTCAAAATACATTAGATTTTTGTTCCTGATTCTCTTCGTTTAATAGTTTAACGGTCAACTGAATTTACGACGATCTCTAGAACCTGTTCGTATAATTTTTCTAACTATTTTTTTTTTCCTAGACTAACCGTTGTACAGGCAATTTTTTTTTGGATCATAGTTTATCTTCAAAAGGTGTTTTCAATCAGTGTGTGGTTCGGAGAATTGTTTTTTCAATTATTCATTCGCACCTAAAACTTGTCTATTTATATCAACGTTACAATTCTGTGGCGACGCGCTATTAACACTTGGCTATGGATGTATTTCCTATACCTGTTAACTGGTTATGGCGCGTCACCACAAAATTTGTCTGCAATAATTGTCATCTCAATTGTTATCAACTTTTCAAGCTCAACGTGACCCTTTTTCATTGACTTTGTTTCTTTCTTCGTTTCGTCAAACGTTTCCCACGAAACTTCGCTGAATAACTTCCGTTTAATTACATTCAGGTTATAAGAAAAAATTGGCCTTGGTGATCAATGGAGAAGCATCAGCAAAAAAAAGTTAATCACAGTATCCGTGCTCAAAGATTACGTGCTCGGAACTATGACTTGTCATTCGGATTGCCTTCGTCGGAGACAAAAATCGTTAATTGAAATTGATCATTCGAGTGCTTCTCCTTTTTTTTTTTGTAACTTACTCATTTAGCTGAAAATTTTATCTATTTTATCTTTAACACAATTTTTGCAGTACAATTAGGGCTCAATTTTAAATCTAATATAATTTCAGCTCTGCATCGAACAACATCTTGTAAACGAACATGGAAAAAGAATAATATTTTAATTGTTCACAGCATTCAACGAACTCGTCGAAATTTACATCTTTTTATAAAAGCGTGAACTGTAGTGTCAATCGAGTACTTGGAGGCGCTATTTTTCCAATTTGTGCTGATTGAGTTCAGACTGTAAATAGTTGGCAGCCTCGTCGTGAACTTGAGCAAACATTATTAGGATTGTAAAATTGTCTTGCGATGCGAGCCACTCGGACTTCTCGCACCAATCAAGCGCCTATAATTAGAATTCATACAAGTAGCCATCAAACTCAAAGGGGGGAGAGTATTCGAAGGCCATCAGACAAGAAAACTTTTCTTCATCTCGTTTTCCAAACTTACCTTTATTTCCGCATCTGAAATTTAATATTTTTTTCTCATTTCAGTAATTAACATTTCGAGACAAAAAAAAAACATTCGAACCTTCGACACGATTCTCCGTTTATTAAACTATAACATTTTGAAACACATACGTGCATATTGGATGGTCGGTAGAAAATATGAATAAAGAAAATATTTCTTGCGTAAGAACAGGCTTTTTATCTACATAATTGAACTGTTATCAACCCCGCGATTTATAATTCTAATAATTTATAGTAATAATTTCAAACCATGTGCCAAGACCGCAGATATAAATTCAAAGTCGGTTAATTATGTATGATAAAACGGTATTTCATTTCAGGGGCATTCATAAAATTAACGCGAGGACGCGAATACGAAGGAAAAAAATTGATATCCCGGCGACTGGATAAATTAAATTGACCGCTTTCCAAATTGTAATTAAAAAAGTTGATGTATCACTTGCCTAGTATAACACGTCAGTTTAGACGCAAAAACTAAATATCAACAAGTGAAACAACACACAAAATGATATTGTGAACTAAAAACGATTGTTCGGATTTGTAGAAACTTTTTTGAAGTAAATATGTGCGTATGTGTTTGGGGCATCAATTACGTATATCGTAGTTGTACATTTAGGTAGGTATGATATTAGTTTGCAACGAACGATTGACAAGGTACCGATTATTAAACAAGGTACGAAGTAATGCACTAGTAATAAGGCAAGAAATAGATGTAAAAAAAGGATGGTTACGAAGGCGAAAAGTTCGCTCCAAGACGTATAGTTGTATGACATCCCCGTAGGAATAAATTTTGCAACGACAAAGGCAAGTGCACTGAAAAGCGCACTGAAAAACGGTTTCAAAATTTTCGATCGATTTGTAAAAGAAGAAGAACAGTTGTTTCAGTGTGATCGATGTAAAAATAAAGTTGTAAATTTACATCGAGTGCGAAAAACGCGAGATGAGTGTGAGGGAAGATTTTTTGCGCGAGAGTCACAACATACTCGATGCCTTAACCGATAATAGATGATAATAATAAATAATTAATTAAACGAAGAAGTACGACGTCTAAGCCTATTATATAGTTAGTGTGATTGAAAAAAAAAAAAACAAGTAGGCAAAAAAGGAAAATCTAGCTGTTAAGTGGTGCACACCGAGTTTTTCGATTCTCACGTTATGACTTTGTGATGACGACGGTTTTATAACAGCAAGCCGCGCGCAATTATGATGCTTTCTTGTTACAATTTACGTTCGTTTTATTGTTGTTGTTTAATATTGTTGTTGTTGGCGGCGGCGGCGAACGAACAGAGCGCAGGCAGCCGAGTTTATGTTTCGTTCCCTGCGTATACATTTCGATCAGTTGCATTCAGTTCTGTCCTTATGTGTACGTTTATAAAACATTATTGCAAATAAACGCAGATAAAAATTCATGTCAATTTACAAGCCGCATTTATTATTCCCTCCCCCCATTCACTCCACTCGAATTTAATTAAATCTAACTTCACAATCCACTTTTAAGTTGACTTGTTCTAACTTGAGTTGAAATATTTGTATATCATTAAACTTTTAATTGGCAAGATTTCAATTAATTTCGAATTATTATTCATTATTATGTGTTTAACTTCAATTCAAAAAGAATTCATTAAAAAAAACGACCTATGAAATTAAGGTTCATTAATAAATGATTGTTAAATATTAATTAAGTTAATAATGTTTGTATCATTTTGTGATACCTGTTATAATTGATTGCACTGTTACGTGCGATCTGAAAGAAAATGTTGATGCGATGCAAACAAAGTGAAAATTTTGTTCAAAAGCGCATATAGATTGATTACTTGGTTGCATGAGCCGATTAGGTACGCGAATTTATGCACACGTTGCATAATTATGAGGTTTTTCGCGTTTATGACGTGTGGTATTTCTATTTTTAAAACATTAATCGAGCTTACGATTTGTTCACGTATATCACGCCCAAGATTTATGTTTCATCAAATACAGTTTATCTAAATTGGTTCGTGACGAAAAGCGGCGGCAACCATACAAGAGCTAACGCACAACTTATAAATTACGACTTCATAATACCTTTTATCGGTCATAATTTTTTTTCATAGTCAAACGCGCTACTTCAAAATACATTTTCACTAAAGCTGCTGCATCTTAATAATTTAATATTGAATCCAGCTTTCAGACTTGCTGCTACGTTTATTTATTCGTTTTTGTTTTGTGTTTTTGCATGACAAATTTTAGCTGAGCCAACAGTTTATCTCCTGAAACCATCCCTCCTGACGTTGTGAAATATTGAAATGAATTTTTTTCTCTTCCTGTGAGAAGAAAAATCAAAAATGACCTCAATTGCTTTTCAACAGTCAAGAGTGATAAACATTTATTGAAAACAGAATTGTTTGATAGAAATATGAATAAGACTTGCTTTTGTAAGAAATATTTTATGGTTGTTTTTCAATTGGGGCAAAAAGTTTAAGATTAGATGCGGCAGGAGAAATACGAAATTTGAAGCCCTATTCAGCGGTTTACTAAATCGGTCTACGGAACTTGAAAAATTCGAGGAAACGCATATCAGCTGCGGAATACCAAACTAGTTCAGCATCTCGATTCCATTTAACCATACAAAACAATCGATCAGTATTCCGAAACTGTCTGTTCCCATCGGTATATTTGTGCCAAAATGCATAATTTTATTCCATTCATACCATTGAATGATTTTTTTTTCACTTTTCTCTGTAGATGCAGTGCAGATCATTGTAACAAGAAATTACAAAGATAAAGTTTGAATCTCTCTATTTTTAAGTAATTGAATCATTTTACTGTTTGTTTTTTTTTCAGAGAAATGATTATTTTGTGTTTTTATCTTTAAGATGCCACATCAAGGGAGAACAATATTTCATAAAAGTAACGTAATGTACTAGATTTGTTTGACGCAAATAAAGTCATACGTGATCCCATACAAAATGATACAGAATAATATTTCAAAGTCTACATAAATAGGAAGTAGTTCCTCCAACTAAAATATAGAAAATTGATGTTTCTATTTATAGTTAAAGCAATTAAACAAATATTGAATAGAACACACAAAGTTGCATTTCATGTGTATTTTTAACCTTTTTTTGACAAAAAATATATGTTTTATTTTTATTTCAACAATCAATATTAACATTACACGATAAAAATTAAATTTTATTTTTTTGCCCATACTTTTAGTATAGTAGTCACAGTCACTCGCAGCGTAAAAAAATATCGGGCCAATGTGATTCTTAAATCAAAACATTTTGTTTCAATAATTTATATTTACTTTAGTTTTTTTTGATTTGGTTTGTTCTGTTTTTTTTTTTTTTTTTGGTTTTGCGTCTTCCAAATGTTCTTTTACTTTTTTTCGTTTCCAAATAAGGTCATATTTCTTAACTTTGACGTCCGTAAGCGCAGTAGCTCCCATTGTAACCAAGCACATATTATGAAACGATCATGTTACTTTTATGTGAATAAAAAGCTTAGCCTCAGAGTTTTGTTTTTATTGCCAAAGTACTATGGAAAAATCTTGAATAAATTTATCTGCAAGAAAAAAAATTATTTTCTCCAATAAACTTTATTTTCACGCAAGCAAGCGTTTTTGTAATGCTAATAAAGGTTTTTTTTTTCTAATAATTTTTCTTTTATTTCGCCGAAAAAAATATTCATGCATGAATTTTGATTAAGTTGTTTGAAGTTGATTAAAAAAATCTCACGTTGGTAAAGATGAATAATGTAAAGCTTATATTCTAAGCAGAATAAGTCATTTTTATTAGAGCCTATAAACAGGGAATTGTATCAGCTTTATGAGGATGAAATTATGATCCCGATAAATTATTCTTTTGTACTCTATTATACCTCGCAAAATTATAAACGCTGCCGGCGTGACAAAAGACTCTAAGCTGTTGCAGTAAATCTGAAATTTCGGTTTAACTGCAATGCGCGCAAATCTCTTCTTTTTCAACTATGCAGGAGATTCAGCAGTGAAACTGCGGGCACGCATTAATGACAATAATCTGATTATTCAATATTTATTCCAACTGATTGTTAATTGAAAAATAATCATAATAATGAGCCTTACGTATGTAGTACCATTTTATATTGAAAGAAAGGAAAACGTTAGTTTCAATTAAATTCGCAATGTCTTTTTGAATTGAAAATGGGAGTAACTATTCGCTCACACCCATTTGCTCACCGCCGTATACCTGTTCATTGTACACTCTTTTTTTCATCTTGACATAATGATTCTGAGAATCTTTCGGAATTTCTCGGAAAATTTTTTCGGAAGTTTTCGGAATTATTGAATTTATGATTCAGACAAATGCACTTTTATTGACACTAGATACCAGACACGCTCCACGTGTCACTTCGATTTTCAATTATTATTATTTCTCGATTTTCTATCTCGAGTCTCTTTACGATTTAACTAAGTATTATAACCTATTATATTTTTTTTGTTTTTGAGTTATTATAATAATCATAATGGAAAAAAATTCTGAATAAGTGAAAATTTCACGTTTTGCTAAAAAGTGAAATTTCCACTTATTCAGATTAACAGAGTAAATTGGAATGAAACGCGTAGCATATCAGGTATCAAGTTAAATAATATTCCATCAAACCGACAGCATTTATTTGCTTTTTGTGATTATTTTACAAAGAATGACTTTTTAATTAAAGAGATCATTTTTGCCAAAGGATGTCTAGTTTCAATCATTCATTTTAATTAATTGAATGTGATCAAATATTTATGAGTATATAAGAACTATTTAACTAAGTAAAAGCAAACTTACAAAAAATGAAACTGAACTTGACAGTAAGATTGGGATCTGTTTTTTGTGTGAAAAATCCAATGCGATATCTATTGCGAGAAACTTTTTCATCTGCAGAATAATTGGCTTGCTTTGTTAACGCAATTTCATTTTAGGGGGAATTATCATAAATGTCACTAATATTTTTTGATAAAAAAAATATTTTATTCAATTTTAATATTATTTAATAACAAGACAGAATTGATCAAGTATACAAAATAAAAACTTGATCCGTTTTATACGTTTTTTATTGTTTTTTTTTTCTTCTCCAATTTTCCAAATGTTTAATTTCCCAAAATTTTGAAGTGCTTGTTATTCAGAATTATTTTATTTTCGTCTTCATTATCCCCGATATCAAAGGGCAGCAATTTTTTATTCTCAAAACATGAAAACTCTATTGCTTTTCCATTTTCAAATTCTCGTGACTATATTTCTTATATCATTTGATTGATCACGAATGCAGCTGCAAGTGATAGAACTAGAATAAAAGTTGTAAATAAAATTGATGTAATCGTTTTTGGCTACTTTTTTCAAACATTGATATGTGTACGCAAATAAAAAAGAAATATATGCGTTAAACAAGTAGAATGGGCTTCTTGAGTTGGAATTGAAAATATGGACACGTATTTCATTTTCGTGTGCTCGCAAATATACGTGAGAGAAGAGCGTTAAAAGTGTCAGATAAAAGCAGCTAGTTTTGTGACGTGATGTCCGCATTTTTTCAATATTAATTTAATTTTGAAAACCAAGCTGGAAATAAAACAGGTGTCATGAATCAAAACGTGGATTATGAGCAATTTTATTTTTAATTTGAAAATCTAATTAAATCATTATCTGAATGAGGATTTCGATTTGTTTTCGTTACAAATACCTATAAAATCAAAATTTTATTTTTCCAAATAACTTCTTATGATATTATTTGTAAATAAATTTCAATTATAAACGAATAAAAAATTGTAAAAACAAAAATGGAACTATAATTTTGTTTTTAGTATATAAAGTAATTTTATATAAATCTGTATATGTAAAATTTGCTGATGATATACTTAAGATAAGAAATCGACTCAATTTTACGTGTCGCGGGTGAATTTTTTTGGCAAACTTGTTAAAGGAGGCTATCATATTCGTATCGACATTGTAATATGTTGACGTCCCAAGCAAGGCGATTCGAATTTAGCCTTCATGAGAATCATTTATTTCAAACAAAACATTTAATTCAAAAATTCAATCGATAATTCAACAATCTGAAAAATAATTCTGAATCAGAGTATATTTTCATGACTACATAATGGTTACGTTATGACACATCTAGTAATTGAACAATACCGAATGACAGTAATCTTGCATTAAAATCAAATGACTCACTGACGCTCATTTATTAGCGCAACCAATTTAATGACGGTAAAATCGCGAGTTTCCAATTACAATTATTAGCATTCATCATTCAAATTATATCTCCTACATCATGGTTCTTAAATTATATTCCATCTTTTTATCAAAGTCAAAGCAGAATAGTTTAATCGTAAATACTTTTTTTTTAATTTTACATTTTTATCCAGGAATTATATTACACATCTTTTGTTTCAAGTGAAATAATTCTGAAGAATATCATTTTAAATAGCGAACAAAATTTAATGAATACTGAATGTATTTTAACGAAGAATATTCTTTGAAAATGCACTCTTTTAATTAAATCCTTTTTTAATGTTGCTCATATAATTTACGTTTTACTTTATAATCAGTTTTCAGCTCTGAAAAATGCGTACCTCGTGCGGATGTATGTAAAATTAGACCAGATTGAACATGTGAAATTGAGAATTCAGTAGTGCAATGTATAATTGAGTCAGACGGAAGGAGAATTTTAAAATTTTTCCATTCAAGACCTCACCATTGTGTTTACATGCTTGAACTTGTGTTAGTTGTTTTAAAACTTTTTTCTATCGCAGTTCGATCTCCCGAAGTACCAGCAGGAATCAAAGATAATGCAAAATGACGACATGGAATGGGCGTTAGACTTCCAATAAAATATGATTTGATCAAAGTGATTGCTCCTACTTTTGCATAATTTTTTTATTGAAAATTAAATATATCAAATTTTATCGAGAAAACGTTGGTACATAAAAACGTATAAAATGCTTGTAAAAAATTTGTAACAAATAACAAAAAATTGGATGAAATTTGGATCCAAATAACTGTGAAAAATATAGTTGAAGCTGATGGTTTAGGAAACTGAAATACCGGAGCCTATAGTAGAAGCAGATTAGTTTTTGGCAAGTAAAAAATGTAATAAATTGTTAATGATTAATAAATGCAATTATTGTAACAATAAAAATTGTAATTGAATTTGTATAAATATGAAACCACTATGTAACAAAATATACAAAGTCATATATATTATCCCTACTAAAAAAATCATATATTATCAATAGATTGGCAATAAATTATTTTTAAAATAAAATCTTATCAAAATATGTTTTATGTATATGAACAATATATGGCCACTTTTACTAGGGTATGATTTACAAAAAATACGAATTTCTTGGGATAGGTAAAATATACTGAAAATTTGGCAATTGCCAAGCCAACTTAATTAAGTTATAATTTAAAACTAGAACGTAATGAACTTATAGTAAAAGTTATCTGAGCTTAGTAAATAAGTCAGGTGCACGGTACAGTGGTGAGGCATTAGGATTTATCGGTCTAGAGTTAACCCACTTCTTAATTTAGCGGTTTCTTTCAAAAGAAAAACAATTATCGGCTCCTTTACCTGTATATATATTACGAGCTAAATACCTGAGCTACAAAAAACGAAAATAATTATTTTCAACCTATGCATAAAAAATTCTAGTTTCAAATCAAAAGACTAGACAATATTAGATAAAAATATTTGTTATATAAAAAAGTATAAAGAGTATAAATAAAAGAGTATAAATTTGTACTGTAGATACAATTATCCCTAAAAAAACAAAATAATCATAAAACAATTTAACCCAGTGCCGTTCACGCCACAAGCGCCCCCTACATAACCTCAAAAACCACTAGAAATTGCGTATAACTGTAGCCACTTCACTCTAATCAAAGGATAGAGAATATTTCGGCCATTCCTATTTTGGTTCACACACACAGGCAGAGAATTGTCAAATGAACAACGATTTGTGCCATTCCATGGCAATGGGTTTAATATTAAAAACGGAATGTTGTTAGAAGAAAGGTTTAAATATTAATACTTTTAAAGATAGGTTTTACTAAAATTGTTTCTAACTAAAAAAAATTAGGATCAGGCGGGGTAAAAATGGTACTTGCAACAACATCGGATAAAAACAATCAAAATGTGGGAAACAAATAAACAAAGTAAATTTATTGTAACAGTTAAATTTAAACATTTAGCTTAAGACCGGGCAGCGGCGCTGCTGTGTGACAGTCCTACATGATGCTTCACGACGAAAAACCGCGTGTCTCACGAATGCTAACAAAACTGTAATTTCATTAATTAAAACTGTAATATAACATTCAATTAGCTTAACTTAAATTAACGCGAGTGTTATATTTATTTAAAAGGAAACTCTTCTGACATTATTAAATCGACAATGATTTATTAGATGAATTTTTATTTAAAAAGGAATCTCTCCTGACATTATTACGCGGACAAAGTGTTAAATGAATTAATCTCTTTCCCTAAATAATCGAGATTATTTTTTTAAGATTACTTTCAAATGAAACATAATAATTAATTTTTGAAAAGTAACGCACATTACGACCGTTCAAATTTGTTTGCTTGTTTCTCAAACTTCCGTGTTCTGACATATGAATTTATTTTCAAACAGGGCTAAGCATGAAATGTTAATAATTAGGATATCCTACATAATGCGAGGAAGGAAATTATCTTCATGTGTTTGTTAACCCTACAAAGTTATAGCGATTTTTTTACGTTAATGTACATATTGGGGTACACGTGGACCTAAAATTTCAAATGACAATTACATAGTCATTTTTGAACGTAAAAGACTATATTTTAGGGAATACTAAACAAACAATTTAGAACGAAAAAACAAATGACGAAAAGTTATAACAGGACAAAATGTCCGAAAGTTCACTTGAATAGTGATAAAAAAATAATATGATTAAAATTCGTTAAAATGTGTTGCTATGTAAAAACAACAATTAGGTACAAAAAAAATTAGAGATTATTATTACAAGAAATCACAGGAAATTGCAAAACAATTTTTAACGCTTAAAGACGGGTTAAATGCACTTTGTGAATATCAAGAGTAAATTAAAAGTTAATCGATGAATAAAAGTTATCCACAAATTAATCAGCAGGAAATCAGAAAAATATTTGATAAATATTTACATATGACAAATTAATCAGCAGAATATCAGAAAAATATTTTTTCTGTGTGACCAAGTCGCGCTTTTAAGGGTGAAGAAACGCTTTTATTTAACTAGCAACGCATATAATAAAAAGTGAACTAAAATGAAAAAATAAATAAAATTTACAAAAGAATTATAGAACTGTAAAAACAAAAAAAGGAAAAATCGATTTAATTTCCGAATTAAATCTCTCACTTGTAACATAAAAGTGTGGGGCGCCACGCTGTCATAAATAATCATATATGTAGCAAAAATGCAGCATGTATATTTCTTTTTACTTGGATACAGTTATTAAAACTGATACACGGATAGAAATGAAGCAGTAATTTTTACTAGTTTTCATCTGAATCGTGTGATGGTACTGACTTTACATGTTAATTTCTAAAAAAGTGATGAAAAAATACTATTCAACTAACAATTTTTGTCAGTTACACACGAAATTTTACTATTCAATTAGTAATTTTTGTCGGTTACACGAAT